>MDKI01253720.1:0-19583 GCA_005239505.1 Nicotiana paniculata | reverse complement strand
GATCTAACATCTGGAATCAAAACAAGATCCTCTTTGAAAAATTTGTGTGTGTTTGATGCCTTTATATTCTTGATTGAACCAAAGAACATTGGTGAAGCCCTACAGGATGTTGACTGGGTAAATGACATGCAAGAAGAGCTGAATCAATTTGAAAGAAGTCAAGTATGGCACTTGCTACCCAGACCACTAGACAGATCAGTGATTGTCACAAAGTGGGTCTTCAGGAACAAGTTCGATGAGGATGGAACTGTTACAAGAAACAAGGCTAGACTGGTTGTTCAAGGATACAGTCAAGAAAAGGGAATTGACTATGATGAGACCTTTTCCCCTGTGGCAAGACTGGAGGCAATCAGACTTCTTATAGCATTTGCTGCACACATGGAATTCACTCTCCATCAAATGGATGTTAAGAGTGCCTTCCTCAATGGCTATCTGAAGGAAGATGTATTTGTCAAACAGCCTCCAGGTTTTGAAAGCATGGAGTCACCTGACCATGTATACAAACTTGACAAGGCTCTTTATGGTTTCAAATAAGAACCAAGAGCATGGTATGAGCGTCTATCAAAATTCCTGCTAGAACATGGATACAAACGAGGTAAAATTGATAGCATCTTGTTCTTAAAGGAAAAGGGTAAAGAACTCCTGGTTGTGCAAATATATTTGGATGATATCATATTTGGGGCGATTTCTGAAAAATTGAGTAAGGAATTTGCTATACTTATGAGGAGTAAGTTTGAAATGAGTATGATGGGTGAGCTAAACTACTTCTTAGGCTTGAAAATCAAGCAAAACTCAAATGGAACAATGATCCATCAACAAAAGTATGTGAAAGAATTTCTCAAGAAATTTAAAATGGAAGACTCAAAGGAAATAGACACTCCCATATACAGAGGGATGATTGGGTCTCTATTATATCTCACTGCCAGCAGACCTAATATTGTGTTCAGTGTAGGATTGTGTGCTAGGTTTCAGGAAAATCCAAAGGAGTCCCACCTAACTGCAGTGAAGAGAATTTTGAGATATCTGAAAGGCACCACTGATTTGTGCCTTTGGTATCCTAAAGGTAGTAATTTCGACCTTGTAGGATATGCTGATGCTGATTATTCAGATTTCCTGGTTGACAAGAAAAGTACTTCAGGCATGGCTCACTTTTTGGGCTCCTGCCTTGTGTCTTGGGCCACCAAGAAACAAAATTCAGTAGCCTTGTCTACTGCTGAGGCTGAATATGTGGCTGCAGCCTCATGCTGTGCTCATTTATATGGATCAAGCAACAACTCATGGACTTTGGTACAGAGGTTGGATGCATTCCTATTTTCTATGACAACACTAGTGCAATTAGTATGACGAAGAACCCGGTTCATCATAAAAGAACAAAGCACATAGATGTTAGACACTATTTCCTAAGGGATAACTATGAAAAAGAAATGATCTCTATTGAATTTTCTGCTACTGACCAACAAATTACAGATATCTTTACTAAAGCACTAAGTAGGGAGAATTTTGAGAGAACCCGGCTTGAATTAGGGATGATTAGGATCACCTAATTGAAAAATGAAAAAAATGAAAAAAACATTGAAAGAATTGAAAAAATTGAAAAAACAAATTTGGCTAGAAACACTAACATAGATAATCAACCAGACTAATCATTTCTCAGTATCATGACTTTATTGTCACACTCTCTTGCCATGTATTAGTATGATTCCCAAGTTGCTAATGATGTTTATCTATCTTTGTAAACTGAGGCAAATTAAAGACTTTAACACGATGAACCTGGTTCATCAGACTGACAAGGTATGTGTTCATCTCCATACAATTATTGAATTAATCACAGTCACACATGAGCAGGATTCTATCTATATTTGGTTCATTTTAAATTCTTTGTACTTATCCCAAAATGAACCCATTCCAAGAAGTCCCATCGCTACTTAATTAGCCTAGATTTAGTGGACTCTTAACCATCTAATAAATGAAACTCCTACGTCGATTAGACTCCCACTTGATTAAATAGTTTTCCCATTGTATAATTCATAGTCGCATCTTATAAAATGACCATCATTGCTTCCCCTCTTCATAACATCATAAGTCGAACCAAGTTCTTTATTCTTCTCAAACCAAAATTGATCATCTCTTCTCTTCAAAAATTATTCATAACAATGTCTTCACCACCCCCTGCTTTATCTTCCTCCACAAACCCTGATCATGGGGAAGAAACTTCCAGTTCAAATTCTCCTTCAGTTTACAATTCACATTCACCAAACAGACCTTCATCCCCCAAAACCCTCCAGTTCTTGAACCCACTCCTGAACCTACACCTAACCCTACTCCAGCCCCAAGGGCACGAAGAGTAAAATTTTTGGCTAGAAAATCAGTTGCTTCTGGATCTCTTGCAAGATTCTTAGAGGAAATTCGTAAAGCCAGTGAGGTTCATGAGCCTGAATCTTCAAGTGAATCCTTCAAATCCTCTAATGAGGATAAAGCACCAGGTTCATCCAGTTCTTAGCAAGGTAATGTTGAAGTTGAATCTGAAACTGCTACTACTGAAAACAGGTTTGTGTTGGTTGGTTCAATTGTTGATGTAGAAACGCCAGATAGGCAAAGAAAACTGGAGAAAAATAAAATTCTTGAGAGAGAGGGAGAAGGAGGTTTTGTAAGTGGATCTGAGGAGGACGGTGCCACGTTGGCTATTTTGGCCCCACTCCTGTGATTAATGAAGAAGGAGTCACAGATTTAGGGGGAAGTGTTGCTGGGAAGCAGCAGCAGGTTTAGAGAGCCTACAAAAATCAACAGATGAACTTGGTTCATCTATCGAGGAGACATTGGCTGAGATGTTGAGGAAGCTGGGGGAGTCCTACAATCCCAAGAGGAAAAGAACTTCAAAATCAAATAAGACTACTACCCCAATTCCAGCAAAGAAATGAAAAGTTTCTATATCTACTGATGCTTCTTCCCCAAAGGTTCGTGCTCTGAGAGAGAGCAAGAAAAAGAAAGCTGCCAAGAGAAAGGCAAATATAGGAGAGCCTATTGAGGATGTTATTGTTGATGATGTTATGATGGACCTGGTCCATCATGAGGATCAGTCGGCTCCAGTTTTGGTTGAGACACCCAAGCCCAAGAAGGCTAAGGCTTCTTCAAAGAAGTCAGCTTCTGTGTCTGCCACACCCTCAAGCACTACTAAAAGGACCAGGTCCAAGGCCAAAAAAGTGAAGGTTGTTTAAGAAGAAGAAGAAGAAGAAGAAGGAGGAAGAAGAAGAAGAAGAAGGAGGAGGAGGAAGAAGAAGAAGAAGGAGGAGGAGGAGGAAGAAGAAGAAGAAGAAGAAGAAGAAGAAGAAGAAGAAGAAGAAGAAGAAGAAGAAGAAGAAGAAGAAGAAAGAGAATGGAGTGGAGGAGAAGAGGAAAACTCTGGTGAGCAATCTGAAAAACTCACCATGTTTGGCAGTACTATTCTTAAAGGAAAGCTGGTGAGAGATCTGAAAGAATCCAGAATGATCTTTTTGATGAATGCGCTGGATGTGCAGGGGTGGAAAGACATGGTCCTTCACCTAGAAGGAAGGCTGGCAAGGAACGAACTGGTGGAGTTTATGGCCAATACAAGTGTGAAGGATGGCAAGGTAACCTCTACAGTCAAGGGGATTCAGATCACATTTGATGCAAAGGAGCTGGGAGAGATTCTAAATATCCCTGTTGAGGGCTATGATGATTACACTAGGCAAAGATGGCCTAGTCTCGATAGAATGGCCTCAACTCTCAACATCACCACATTCTTTTGTGAAAATAAGGAGGAACCTGAGCCCAGGCCAGTGTTCAAAAGTGAAATGAAGCCCCAGAACAAGCTATTCTTCGAATTTGTGATCAAGTTTCTGCTGCTACGACAAGAGCGTAGGCACATCGCCAGTTACATGGACTTAACACTTATGGAGTGGCTGCACAGGGGAAAGCAGATTAACTGGCCAGCTTTCATCATTCAGCTTTTGGACAGAGTTGTAAATGGAACCAAAGCACATGTTATTCCTTATGGCTTTATTCTGATAGTTGTGCTTGCCCACTTCGAGGTTCCTGTGAAGAAAGCTGAGATGGCTAATGCTAAGGAATAAATTGGGAAGAACACTTTGCTGACATATGATTATATTGTCAATGTTCCTGAAGATGAACCTGGTTTATCTAGGAAGCAGCCAGTCAATAGCAAGTCAGGTCATTGGTGCAGGAAGGAGAGATAAAGGATGCGGAGATCCTTCGATTTAAATCTCGCCTTCATGAGGTTGAAACTGAGAGAGGTGCTCTAAGATCTGAACTAGCCAAGGAGAAGGAGAAAAATGAAGGTGTTCTTCAACAAATTCTTTCTCTCCTTAAAGCCAAGAACCCAACCTCATCTTCCCCTTCCCAACCTTAGGATTCCAGAGCCACCGAAAACCCCCTCATTGCCCAGTTCGGGATTTGTTCTGTTTCTGTTTTTTGGTTGTCTTTGCTCATGGTAGTGACTGCTTTAGTTTTTTTTGTATGGTGCTTGAATTGCATTCTAATCAATGAATTCTGTTGTTTTTGTTATTGTCTTGTCTCAGTTTCATAGATAGCCTACATTTATTGGTTTCTTTTGTTGATTAATCATGTTTTGCACCTGCAGTTGCCTCAATGGCCATGAGTAATTGTTAACAACTCTGGTAAGTTTATCATTTTGCAACTTTTTGATGATTCCAAAAGGGGGAAGATATGTGCTTTTTCAAAATTTCAAAAAGTTGTGATATTTATAACCTAATGAACATGGTCTCCCCATGATAAATGCTCAAAACCATACAAAGTGTTTGAAGTTTATACAGGGTTGAGCACAGATTTTCTCATCATCAAAAAGGGGGAATTTGTTGACCCAAGTCACTTCATGGTTTTGAAGATTGACAAATTCCTACCCAGTTGAACCAGATCCATCAGGGCAAACATACTCGAACGAACCAATTCGCACAAGAACCATACATGCACAGGAGATAAACATGATCTGTGAATTATCCATGAACTAAGAGGTTGTCTCCTAATGCGAAAAGGTTGAAAATTGATAAGAGGATAGAATTCGAGTTCAGCAAGGACAGAAACAAAGGAAGGAAGTTGAGATAAACACAAACTCTTCCACCAAGGAAGAGTTACATTAGAACTAAACAAGAACATCTCAACTTCTGGCTCTATATAATGTTGAAGTATTCCTACTAAATAAATCATCGCACAAAGACAGAATTGAAGCAAGAACTGAAAGCAAAATTACCAGAAAAAATTTTGCAAGCAGAATCCTTGTGCAAAACAAAGGCTACTGACCAGCTAGAAGAACCAGTTCCATCTGTTTGTCTTACGAGTCTAGTTGGTTATAGAAGGTGATTTAATATTGTATCTTTCAGCTTTATTAGAAGCAATTGTAATAGGTACACACTGTTCAAGTTAGAGTTAACTTGAAGCTTGTCGCAATTAGCTAGAGGTTAGTTTGCTACCAAGGGATTAGAGTGTGACGACCCGGCTAGTCATTTTATCAATTAACGCCCCGATCCCCTATTAACTGCTTTCCCCAAGTCTATTTCTGCTAAATTGAATTTCCGGGACGTTCGGTTTTGAGTTTGGGAGATTTTTGGGACACTTAGTCCCTAAATGAGAGCTTAAGTGTTGAAAAGTTGCCCGTAGTCAGAACAATGTGAAGACGGCCTAAGAATGGAAATCCGATGGTTCAATTAGCTCCGTTAGGTGATTTCAGGGTTGGGAACGCGTTCGGAATGCATTTTGGAAGTCCGTAGCTCATTTAGGCTTGAAATGCCGAAGTTTGAATTTTTGAAGCTTCCAGTCCGATAATGAGTTTCTGATCCGAGGGTCGGAATGGAATTCTGGAAGTTTCAGTAGCTCCATCATATTGTTTGGGATGTGTGTGCAAAATTTCAGGTAATTCGGACGTGTTTTGGTTAGGTTTTTTATCGAAAGCGTGTTTTGATGAAATTGGAAGTTCTTAGGCTCAAATCCTTGATTAAATCGAGTTTTTGGCATTGTTTAGGCATTTTAAGGGTTGGTAGAAGTTTGAATGACGTTATGGGATATGTCCGTAGGTTTGGTTGAGGCCCTGGGAGCCTCGGGTGTGTTTCGGGTGCTCAACGGGCCATTTCTTCCTATTTTTGAACTGTTGTTGCTGCTTCTAGTGTGCCTCTATCGCGTTCGCGAAGGCTTATTTTGAACACCTAGAATTTTCCTCTTCGTGTTCGTATAAACCCTCCCGCGTTCGGGAAGCCCAACTTACTTCCCCATCGCGTTCGCGTAGGCTCTCACGCATTCACGTAGGGTAACTTCTGGACCTCGTTATTTTCTTCTTCGCGTTCGTGTAGCTTCATCAGCCCAGACCTTCGCGTTCGCATGATGTCCCTCGCATTCGAAGGGCAATCATTCAGCCTTCACTTTTTCTTCTTCGCGAACGCGAGCCTACTTCCGCGTTCGCGATGCATTAAATGACTGGACAGTTATAAACAATTCAAAACCGAGGGTTAGCAATTTTTATCAAAACACAAGCTTGGAAGCTCGGATTTGGGAGAAATTTCGAAGTTTTTTCGAAGGAAAATACTAGGTAACAATTCTCTACTCCCTTATGCTTAAAACCCACTAATCTAATGACTAATTCCTCCTTCATTTCAGATTTTTGAATGAAAAATGGGTAAAACTTCATAGACCAAACTATTGGGTTTGAGTGGGTGATTGACCTCCGATTTGAGAGATTTTTATATGGTTAGACTCGTGAGAGTACGAGGTTTCTGAAAATGTAAAATTTATCTGATTCCGAGATGTCGGCCTGAGGGGCGTTTTGGTCACTTTACCTAATTTCGCGCCTTAGCTTTGAATTAAACAGTAGAATCAGTTTCTTGAGATGTTATTTATGATATGTAATTGAATTGTATATATTTGGTCCATTTGGAGTCGGATACTCGTGGCAAACGTGTGGTTTCGAGTTGATTTTGAGCCGGTTCGAGGTAAGTGGCTTGTCTAACCTTGTGTGGGGGACCTTTCCCCTTAGGATGTGATATTTGGTAATTGAATGCCTTGTACGTGAGGTGACGAGTGCGTACTTGTGCTAATAGTTGAAAAATCCGGTTTTACTTTAAATATTTAGACTGAGTTTCTTTCTTACCTGTTTTATTCTACTTGCAATTATAGTCTACGTTAGCTTAGAAAAGTATGCCTAGTTGACCTAAATTGCCTATTTGCTTAAGTTGTTTTGATTGTACTACATGAAGCATGTTAGGCTAGAACAACTTGTTGCCTTGTATTTTTGCACTCTATTTCTGAATATCTTCTTGTTGTGGCTGCGTATTTACATAGGGACTACTGATGTGGGATTCCAGTAGCTCCCCCCCCCCTTTGTTTGTTTACTATGGGACTGCGGGTTAGATTCCCGATAGATCCCCCTGCATATTTACTTTGGCACTGCGGGTTCGATTCCCGATAGATCCTCCTGCACATTGATAGCTGGACTACGGGACGGTATCCCGGGAGATCCTTCGGATATACACATATGATGGACTACGGGATGGTATCTCGGGAGATCCACTGGACAGTTGAGAAAAGGACTACAGGACGGTATCCTGGGAGATCCTCATTGTTACCATTGTTATTGAGCTGTACATATTTCGTGTTTACTCCGTTCTTTATGTTTTTTTGTTATTGCCTTGTTTAACCTGTCTTATTTCACTGTTGTACTCATTATTATTGCATGTTTTCATACTGTAAATTCATATTATATTATTTAACCTCAGTAGGGCCCTGACCTTCCTCGTCACTACCCGACCGAGGTTAGGCTTGGCACTTACTGAGTACCGTTGTGATGTACTCATGCCCCCTCTGTGCATGTTTTTCATGTGCAGATCCAGGTACCTCCACCAGACGCACTATTCCCGAGGTGGAGAGATCTAGAAGAGACTTTGAGGTACTTCTGCCGCGTCCACAGACCAGGAGTCTCTATCTTATCCCAGCTTTAGTGGAAAGCTTTTCCTTCCTTACAGTTGTTTAGACATCCTGGAGTTAGAGCTGTGTATTACATTTCTGTTAGCCTGTGTTTCCCATGAGTTTCCGGGTTTTGGGGTGATATTGTAGACTTTCGCATTATTGAGTTGTATATGTCGTGCGGCATTTATATCCAGTCTTTCTTTTAGTTGTTCAATTTTAATTAATTATTCCGCCAGTTATGTTGTTTTTTCGCATTGTTAGGCTTACCTGGTTATAGGGACTAGATGCCATCACGACATGTTCACGGAGGGCGAACTAGGGTCGTGACATAGAGTTAGTCCTAGGTTCACAAAAGAGTTTATTTTGTAAATGATGTTTGGATAAGAGTTGTAGTGGAGAGTTTGGGAAAATCCTACTAAGGAGTAGGTCGTGGTTTTTTCACCTTTTGATCCAGGTATTTTCCACGTAAAAATCTCTGTGTTTTTACTTTACTGCATTTATTATCGCACCAGTAGAAGTTGGAACACCAAGAAGAACCAGGTTCTTCTATTGAGACAGCACTAGAAAATTGGACACCACACAAATCACCCACCCCTCTCTTGTATGGTATTGAAGTATAAAACATCAAGTATATAAATTGATTTAATGTTGTTACACCATGTATATCAGACGCCACTTTCATTATAGGATTATCTAATGTGAACTCAAAAAGGATGAAATCCTTCTACAAGGATAAGAAAGGTTTACCGAAGCATAAGTAAGTTAAGATGAATATGAGACTTGTTAATCAGGATTTAAATGAGTATTAAGTCATGATATTACTATATATGATGGTTGGATATAAAATATAAAGTTTAGGAAAAAATCGGATTTAAGTTGCGGAAAACCCGACTAAGGATTTGTCTTGTAATGAAGCGTATTGAGCAATACATTTCATGTATTATATGAGGTCTTTTTGGGACATATATATACCTTGGAACCTAGTTTCCAACTGTCTAAACCATTTATTCATACGACATTGGGGTAGAGAAATATGGATTTTCAAAGTAGGATCGCCAAGTCACGTCGCCGCACTTCGGAGAAACTGGCAGGTTTATAGGCCAGGTTGCGACGAAATTTTCTCCCAATCTATTGATAGTTACTGGGAGATATTTATATGGAATTAAATTCCCATGTGTCTAGTTTCTAATTCTAAAAATTATTTGTCAATATGATATCGGAGTAGAGAGATACAAGTGTCCGAAGTTGCACTGCTCAAGCAGCCAAGCAGAAAGCTTACCCACATGCTTGGAGAATTGAGGCGGTGGGATTATAAGTGGTATTATACCCTTATATCTCGTTAAAAATACAGATATTAATTACACCAAAACACTCTCAAGCTCTCCAAGAACTGGTCCAAGAAATTCCAAAAAAGATCAACATCCCTTTCACAAAATCAAGAAGTGATAACAATTGAATGATCCCTACGACGTAAGTATCATTATACCGCCTCTTTTTCTTTGTGGTTTGAGTTATGGAAGTTACTGCATGGTTAAAAAAACACCTACTTTCTGTATTTAACCTTTTAAATATCTAGGGGGGTTGAAAATTCATTTCCTAATAGTTAAAACTCATGGGACGGTGATCGAAAGTCATGAGTTTGATTTATTTCACTTTTAGTGGACTATTTTGTAGTCCACTCGTGTTGGCCTATTGTGCTAATGATTTATGGATTTTGGAAGGATAAAAGCGCGTGGGGAAATTCCACATGTGGTAGGATAGTGGTCTGGTCGCTCGTCGTTGAAATTTCAAGCTTAATAACTTGTTGATTGGGTGTGTTATGGTATATTTGGGGTTTTGTTAGATTAAAGGTCCCAAATTGTAGTAGGTTGTTTTAGAGTTTTTTGTTGTATTATGTTGTTTTATCGCCTATATTAGGCTTGAGGGAGCAGTAAAATCAGGGGAAATGTTGTCCGTTTTATTTTATAATCGAGGTATCGTCGTGATATACTAGCGTCATCTAAGTTGTACATGTGTTTCTTTGTTATAGGGTTGGAGCGCTAGTTGTCGTAAGCTTTTGTTGAGTTTCATTGACTTGAGGTATGTTAAGGTTATCCCTTCTTTCCTTTTGGCATGATCCATATGATACAACAAAACGAGCAAGCACGCAACTTTCACAGATGACTCTATTCTTAGAAGTACTAGAGTTGCCTATGTTCTTTATTCCCCATGTCTCCTATTATTATATCATATGTTCATGGGTCTCAGAAAATACGTAAGTCTATAAAGTTTATTTCATGATATTAATCGAAGGCATAATGATCTTATGATATTCCAAGAGATCTTATTGACTTACTTCACTATGCATTGCAGTCATTTATACATGTACATTGACCCGTGACCAGATGGCGTTATATACGCGTATATTATATGTATGGGTTATGGGGAAAGGTTATGGCGTTATATACGCACCACCACCTCATTAGCTGGTATACGTTGATGATTTCGCACCATAGTGGCCAAGATGATATGATGGGATGCCTTTAGAAGCTTGATAATGTTATGAACGCAAATACCTATGCATGGTATGACATTTATACACATATTCAAGACATTATAAATTTTTCATGATTCACAGAGCTATTCAGACTTACAGGTAGAGTTCTTTACTCCATGTTTCTTTCATGTCTTTTATATACTGCTTTCATGCCTTACATACTCGGTACTTTATTTATACTGACGTCCATTTTGCATGGGGATGCTGCTTTTATACCTGCAGGTCTCGATAGACAGATCGAGAGTCCTCCTAGTAGGCTATCAGCTCAGCGAAAGGTGTTTGTGCACTCCACTTGCTCTGGAGTTGCCTATTTGGTCAGTATGATTTAGACATGTATTGATTTGTATGGTGGGGCCCTGTCCCGGCCTTTATGACATTTATGTACTCTTAGAGGCTTGTAGACAGATTTCATATATATAAAAGATTATATGGCCTTATCGGCCTATGTTCAGTGTACGGGTAATCATTTTGGTCTTATGGGCCCGTATGTCATATGTATAAGTTTGTATTACATTTTGGGTTGTCCTATGTCGAGTATTCCCTTTTGTCTTATTCTGGTTATCTCATGATGCCCCTCTTGGCCTATTTACCCATAATGGTATGATAAGAAAGATGTTATGTTGGTACTCAGTTGAGTAAGGCACTGGGTTCCCGTTGCGGCCCTGCGGTTTGGGTCGTGACAAGTATCCAGACTTGGATTTTTATCAAATTGATCGATTTCCTCCTGCGTTGCTTGTACCCAGCTGGAGTCTTTTAAAGCTTACTTAACCTTCTTTGGTTCGATCTGAGAGATAAGTTCTGAGAGATAAGTTCTAAATTTGCCTTTTTCTTGAGAGTTCCCCTGGTTTTCATTCTTTCACTTGAATCTTCTATGATAAACTTCTAAGGATATTCCGGTTCACTTCTCCACTCATTTGGACCAGTTTCAATCGTATGAGTAGTTGACTCGTTCTATCATTCTGGTTGATTATTGACGGGTTCATTATTTGACTGTGCGCCACCATCTATATTATCAGTCGACTTTTGTGATTTGCTTGTCTGTGATGTTTCTTGGCTGATATCTTCATCACCTGCAATAATTCATTTCTCGGTTGTAGTGTTATTGATGGATATAAATTATTCATATATTTTAATATAAAAATATAATATTTTAGATATAAAACATGACCGATTTATATCCTATTCTCGGATTTTTCTAACAATTTTTGTAGGAAAAAGAATACATGAAAAAAGAGAAAAAGAAAGAACCTACGATTCAAGGAAAAAGGATGCATCCATGACAACTTCATCTAAGCCTACACAAAGTCAAGAGATACAAAAGTTATGGAAAATTCTCACCAAAATTTCATGACAAATTGCCATGTCAATTTCTCATCAAGGCCATAAAATATATTGATGTTATCTTGCAAGTTCTCACCAAGGCTTTGTAGGAATTCTCCTATAAATAGGCATATATTTGTAGAAGAAAAACATCTCTCTTGGTATCCAATTTCTTCTCTAGTTTTCTATAGAGAAAGAACAGCATTCTTGGTCTCTTTCTCTAGTCTCTCTTTGTAGTAAAATATTCTTAGTTTTTTTGAAAGTATTTTTTTAGTTTTACTTACTTCATAATGGAGTAATTTTTTTTTGTTGGGATAGTTGATGAAATTTGATATAATTATAATACTATCTTAGTTTCAATACATTCTTGGCTTGAAACTCTATTTACATCTCATATTGTGCTGGAATGATTATTTTTTTATATCTACATATTTTATATCTAAGTTATTCTTATATTAATTTTGTAATTCTCACGGAGCAAAATTAATATATAAAACTCATGAATAGAATATTAGAGTGAAAGCAATTTTTGGTAAGATTATTATTTCAAGTTTGTTATCTTGCTTTCCTCAGTTTTAATTCTCACGGAGGAATTGTTGAAGGCAAGATTATTGATTTTATAGTAAAAATATTCTCACGAAGTTTTTACTACGCTTGAGCACAATTCAGGCAAGACATTTCAATTTAACCGTCACTAGTTTTAAATCAATTAATTAACATAACCTCACGGAGTGTTAATTATTTATTTATTTCTTAGTGTAAAAATATAATTATATTAGCAATAAGCAATTATTCTTTAGAGAAATACGTATAAAACTGAGATTTTATTATAATGATATATCAAGTGAATTCAATGATTTTCAACTCTTTTTAAATATAAACTTTTCGGAAGAAATTAGTCTTAATTTATAATTCCAAACACATCTTTCATCAATTTGATTCTCTCAAATAATAGTCAAAATATTACAAGTCTGTAGCTTAAATTGTCCAGTCTCTGTGGGACGATATCATAAACTATACTAGAATTTGATAGAGTACGAACAGAAATCCTATATACAAAAGCCTCGTCAAATTTTTGGTGCCGTTACCGGGGATTGCCACACATCTACTTCAGATTAAATATTTTATTACTAATTTGAGAATTTATTATTATTGTTAATTTTTCCTTCAAAATGTTATCTCTTTGGCACTACTATTATAATTGTCACTTTATTAGGAGCAATTTTATATAATATTGGAAAAGAAGAAGAAAAAATCCCTCATAGTAGTACTTCAACCTACTTTATTTTATATTTTATTATTATATTATTATTGCTAGTACTAGCATCTATATAATAATATAATATATTAGTTTTATGATTTGTCATTTTTTTGTATATTTTATTATTTTTATTACTGTTATAAGTGTAAGCACTTGTTTTTACTATTCTAGTGCTAAAAGTACCATTTGTACTATTCTATATTACTATTACTATAACTATTACTTTTACTATATTTTTATAAAATAATATTTTATTCAACTTTTTTAATTGATAGTACTTCAATCCTTCAACATACTTGATTTATTATTGAAGTTTTTTTTTCTTCATATAATATAACTAGTATTTTATATTATTTCTTTTGATGGTTAGTTACAACTTATTGTTTTAAGTAAACTATATTATTACCGTACTCTTTTTTAATTCATTTTTACAAAGAAAAGTTATCTCTTACTATTTTAGGTATTGTCTGTATTTTACTTTAATTTCATATAACTTATGATCCGCTCTTCTACAAAAGAGTTGGCAAATTACAATCCTGAAATTGAAAAAACTTTGTGATTGTGCAGGAAAGGACAAATATCGTCTCAAAATATAACTTGTAACAGAATGGAGTAACAATTAGGAGATGATAACAATCCACGACAAATTCTACCACCAGTTCATGTTGAGGATCAGTTTGATGAAGTGGCGCCAAGACCAGCAAACAGAATCTTAAGGGATTATGCTTAAGATTCTAGTGTCAGGAAACCTGATTGCTTTAACTGTGAATCTAGTGTCAGGAAACCTCCAGTGGCAGCCAATAACTTTGAAATCAGGACAGGCCTGATTCAAACAATTCAACAATCTTGCATTTTCACTGGTGATCTAAGTGAAGATCAACATAGTCATTTAATTGACTTTTTAGAATTGGTTGAAACTGCAAAGTAGTACCTCCTGAAGCAATTAAGTTAAGGCTATTTCCTTTTTCTTTAAAGGAGAGGCCAAAACTTGGTTACGAAGTTTGCCGCAAGGGTCTATTACCACATGGGACGAAATGACTCAGAAATTTTTAAATAAATATTTTTTCCTTGCTAAAACAACAAAGTTAAGACAGGATATATCTAACTTATTGTAGACTGACACTGAATTAGTTTATCAAGCTTGGGAAAGATTGAAAGCAATGTTAAGAAAATGTCCACACCATGACATTCCTGAACATATGCAGTTGTACATTTTTTATCATGGGTTAAAACCTTCTTCTAGAAATGTAATAGATGCAGCTGCAGGAGGTTCCATAATGGGAAAGACACAGAAGAAGCATTACAATTGCTTAATGAAATTTCTGAAAATGTCATTCAGTGGCCATCTGAGTGTGTAATCATCAAGAAGGCCGCTATAGTAAATCAGGTGGATGCTTTAAATACACTAATGCAGCAAATTGTTTCTTTGGCACAAAAGTTTGAATCTTTTCAGGTAAATACACAACAACCAAGCCAGTCTGAGGCTTGTGACATGTGTGGAGGAAACCATCTGAACCATGAATGTCAAGCAAACAATCATAATGACGAACAGGTCCATTCTGTCGGTTATAAGCCATATCCTTTTGGAAGTCCATTAGCCCAAAAACATCTAGGGTTTCAATGGAGCAATGTAAATAGTGCTGAAAACACTCCAAACTACCAAAAGCAACAGATACAAAGTCCACCTGGATACCAAAATCAAAATCGTGGACAACAAAATTTCAGGCCTCATCAGCAAGCTACTCCATATCAGCAAAGGCCTCAACAAGGCCATCCAAGTCTTGATAACCTTTTATACAAGTATATTAAGGTTACTGATGAGAAAATGAAAAGTCAAAATTCAGCCCTAAAAACCCTTGAAATTCAGTTAAACCAATTGGCAACTCTTGTGTCTGAAAAGATTCAAGGTCCTTTACCGAGCAATACTAAGAAAAATCCAAAAGAACACCTTACGGCCATTGCCTTACGATCAGGTACGACTCTTGATGAACCTTATGCAAACAGACAAGAAAAGAATCAATCTGAACAATAGGTAGACAAGGGTGAGCATGTTGAGACACCTTCTCAACCAACAGAAAAGAAAAAAAAAGAAAAAAATACTAAAAATTTGACTCATTTCCCTGTTACAATTCATTTTCCACAAAAGATGAAGAGAGAAAAGTTTGATAGTCAATTTGCAAGTTTTTGGAGATTTTAAAACAAATTCACATTAATATTCCTTTTACTGATGCTTTATTGCCAATGTCTTAATATGCCAAATTTTTTAAAGAAATTTTATCAAGCAAAATAAAATTGGAAGAAGTTTCTGTGGTAATGCTTACAGAAAAATGTAGTGATATACTTCAAAACAAGTTACCTCAAAAACTTGGTGACCCAAGTAGTTTCATCGTTCCATATACTCTGGGAGGAGTATACATTGAAAAAGCACTTTGTGATTCTGGAGCTTCAATAAATTTTATGCCATTTTCTATCTTTAAAAAATTAGATCTTGGTGAAATGAAGACACAAGTGTTTCTCTGCAATTTGCAGATCAAAGTACTAAGAAACCTAAGGGTTTAATTGAAAATGTACACGTAAGAGTAGATAAGTTTGTTTTCCCTGTAGATTTTTTAGTGCTTGAAATGAAAGAATGTCCTGATGAACCAATAATCTTAGGAAGACCATTTCTTGCTACAGGAAGAGCAATTATAGATGTTCATCAAGGATAACTAATTTTGAGAGTTGATAAAGAAAGAGCCATCTTTGATATGCAAAAGATACTAAGATATTCAGGAGATGAAACATCATCTTCATGTTTTTCAATTGACATGATTAGTTATCTTACAGATGAATCAAAGATCAAAGATGATCAATTAATTTCAGATTCAATGGAAAGGTGCTTGATCAAATCAGGCACCACACAGGATGATGATCCCACAATTAGAAAAGAAGCTGAAATATTGGACAAAGATTAAGAGGAAGAAGAGATGAAATCTGAAAAAATTCAATCAAAAATTGAACTCAAAACTCTCCCTTCTCATTTGAAATATGTTTATCTTGAACAAGAATCATTTCCAGTAATTATTTCATCTTCGCTTACTGCAGAACAAGAAAATAGTTTGATTAAAGTATTAAAAGCACACAAAGGAGCCTTAGGGTGGACTATAGAAGATATTAAAGGGATTAGTCCTATTATCTATACACATAGAATCCTCATGGAGGATAGCTACAAGACAATAGTCCAGCCGCAAAGAAGATTGAATCCAGCAATGCAGGAAGTAGTGAAAAAAGAGATCGTAAAGTTGTTGGCAGCAGGTATCATATACCCCATTTCTGACAGCCCGTGGGTAAGTCCCATTCAGGTAGTACCAAAGAAAAGAGGTATGACTGTTATTAAAAATGAAAGTAATGAGCTCATACCTACCAGGACTGTTACAGGATGGAGAGTCTGTATTGATTACAGACATCTCAATGATGCCACTAGAAAAGATCATTTTCCGTTGCCATTTATTGATCAAATGTTGGAGAGAATTGCAGGATATGGTTTTTACTGTTTTTTTGATGGCTACTCAGGATATAATCAGATACCAATTGCACCAGAAGATCAAGATAAGACAACATTCATGTGCCCTCATGGAACATATGCCTATAGGAGAATGCCCTTTGGTCTGTGCAATGCCCCGGCTACATTCCAGCGTTGCATGTCTGCAATTTTTACTGACATGACTGACAAATTTCTTGAAATCTTTATGGATGATTTTACACTCTTTGGCAAAACATATAAGGATTGTCTTAATCACTTGACCTTAGTTCTTAAAAGATGTGACGAAACAAACTTAGTTCTTCATTGGGAAAAATGTCATTTTATGGTTACAAAAGGAATTGTTTTAGGAAATAAAATCACTATTAAAGGGATAGAAGTTGATAAGGCTAAAATTGATCTTATAGCAGGATTACCCCTCCCACAACTGTGAAAGGCATTAAGAGTTTTCTAGGTCATGCAGGTTTTTACAGACGATTCACAAAAAATTTCTCAAAATTTCAAAACTGTTGACTAACCTCTTGATGAAAGACATTAAGTTTGATTTTTCAGGTGAATGTGTGAAAGCGTTTGAAACCCTTAAGGAAAAATTATCAACTGCACTTGTACTTGCGTCCCCTGATTGGAATCAACCTTTTGAGGTCATGTGTGATGCTAGTGATACAGAAGTTGGAGTTGTTTTAGGCCAAAGAAAGGATAATATTTTTCGTCCCATTTACTATACTAGTAGGACATTGAGTGAGACTCAAGTGAATTATGCCACGACAGAAAAAGAGTTACTAGCAGTAGTGTTTGCATTTGATAAGTTTCGCTCCTATTTGATAGGGACCAAGGTTACTGTTTTTACTGATCATGCAGCTTTAAAATACCTCTTGGCTAAGAAAGATGCTCGAGCTAGGTTATTACGATGGATTTTACTTCTACAAGAATTTGACCTTGAGATAAAGGATAAAAAAGGGACAGAGAACCAAGTAGCTGACCATTTGTCTAGATTAGAAAATCCTCCCCTTGAGTTTGATGAGATAAAAGAAGAATTTCCTGATGAACATATTTTTTCAGTTGACACAATTGTGACTCAACCACCCTGGTTTGCAGATATAGCGAACTACTTGGTTGGAAAGTGGATACCGCAAGATTTCTCTTACCAACAAAGAAAAAAGCTTACATCTGATGCAAAGTATTATCTGTGGGATGAACCTTACTTATTTAAAAATTGTGCAGATAATATCATTAGAAGGTGTGTACCTGAAGAAGAGATGAAGAAAATTCTATATCACTGTCATGATGGAGAAATTGGAGGACATTATGCAGCAAATCGAACGGCTTTTAAAGTGTTAGAAGTTGGGTTCTTCTGGCCCACTCTCTTTAAAGATGCCCGAGCATATGTCGCAAAATGTGACAAGTGTCAGAGAACAGGTAACATCACTAAAAGAGATGAGATGCCATTACAATCAATACAGGTATGTGAAATAATTGATGTTTGGGTAATAGATTTCATGGGTCCTTTTCCTTCTTCTCATTCTTTTGAATATATCCTTGTGACTATGGATTATGTGTCGATGGGTTGAAGCCATCCCCACAAGGACAAATGATTCTCGAACTGTGTGCAATTTTCTCAAGAAAAATATTTTTACCAGATTTGGCACACCACGAGTCATCATTAATGACCAAGGGACTCATTTTATGAATAGACAATTTTCTGCTTTGCTGACAAAATATGGTGTGACTCATAAAACAGGAACACCATATCATGCTCAAATTCAAGGGAAAGTTGAATTATCCAACCGTGAGTTAAAAAGAATTCTTGAAAAAACGATTGGAATCTCAAGAAAAGACTGGGCTTTAAAATTAGATGATGCATTATGGGCATACCGACAATTGGAACAACCCCATATAGATTAGTCTTTGGAAAAGCTTGTCATCTTCTAGTTGAATTAGAACAAAAAGCTTTTTGAGCGTTGAAAGCATTGAACTTTGATTTAACCCCTACTGGTAAAAATAGATTTTCTCAGGTAAATGAATTGGAAGAACTCATAATAGAAACCTATGAAAATGCCAAAATTTTTAAAGAAAAAAAAAAATGGCATGACAATTTAATCCGAAAAAAAAAATTCAAAATTGGAGATCAGTTACTTCTATACAACAGTAGACTCAGGCTATTTCCAGAAAAATTAAAATCAAGGTGGACGGGTCCTTACAATGTTACAGATATTACTCCATACAGGGCAATTGAAATTCAACAAACCAAAAGAGAAGACAAATTTAAGGTAAATGGTAACATGTTAAAATTATATTTTGGAGGGAATTTTGAGAAACAACCATATGTCACTTTGATAGATTAATGAAGTCTACAATTAATAAGTCGAGCTGACGACGTTAAACTCAGAACTATGGTTCCTTACACGTAGCCATTGAGGGAGTTTTTGTTGTGTATCAATCTTTTGCTAAGTTACTGCCTATGAACCATTGATATGGTTTGCTTGGTCTTGTCCTTTATGCCATTGTGTACATGTGTAAGAATAATTAAGATGACTATTTTTGCTAACTTTTGTGGTATGAGAGACCAAATGATTAATATGTGAATATATGACTATTTCCTTCTACATTAATGTTGGTTTTCACTTTATTATATTACCTTACTAATATTATTATTTTTGTTGAGAAACAAGGAATGAGTTTTAATGTTCTGTATTATTATTATTATTATTATTATTATTATTATTATTATTATTATTATTATTATTATTATTATTATTATTATTATTATAAGTCCTATATGCGCAAGAAAATACACTTGATTAATTGGCACGGGTAATTTTCTAGTTTACATACAAACTAGACTAGTTATTGCACGCAAAAGGTGTGTGGTTGCAGTTTATTTCAAGCTTTCTTCTGCAATTGTATATTTGAAAGCCAAAATTTTTTTTACCTATCTATCTATCTATCTCTTTCTCTCTCTCCCTCTCTCTCTCTCTCTCTCTCTCTCTTTATATGTATAT
>ML348883.1:0-60227 GCA_005239505.1 Nicotiana paniculata | reverse complement strand
CCCATGAACAGAAGATAATAATAATTCTCATGGGGAATCAAGAATATAGATACCCCTAATATTCCTATGAATAGAGTAATTTATGAAAACTGTGCGTTTGCTCGTTTCTTCAGTATAGTTTGGATCATACTAAAAAGAAAGAAGGGATAGCATTTACATACCTGGATCGATTCTCTTGACAATTCCTCTAACACACGTCTTTTTTGAATAGCACATAACGGAGGATCGAAGTAGAAAAAAATCCATATGATATTCCTGAGAAATATTGTACCGTGCTCTCCGAATCGCAAAATCCTGTTGCTATAACATTACGTAGTATAACTTCTCTTTGCTGAAAATCCCTTTCTTGGTAGATGTAAACATCTCCATCTTTGTCAGTTTGCTCATGATATTATATAACCTCTCTTACTGAAGCTGTAACTTTTAAGATGAAGTAACTTCATTTTTTGAGAATTAAAGAGAGTCTTTCAAGAGAATCTTTTAACAAGAATGAGAAATAAGGTTCCATGTCTTAAATTTTAGCCACCACCTCTTAAGCAATTAATTAAATGGCAATTTGCTTGCACAATTTTAACATCCCACGTGGAGGTGTTGTCCCCTTAACATTTATCCAATTCTTTCTTAAACAATTATCCACAATTTTAATTTATAAGTTAATTTCCCACTTAAAAATCCATAATTACACAATTATCCACATAATTAAAAATCGTCTCAAATTACTTAAACTATTAATTACTTTTAACACACCTTATACACCTCACTATCATGGTCATGTGGTACCTTGTATGGTACTAGTTCATAAATATCGGGTATTATAGCATGAACCGTATTTTATCCCAAATTGTCAAACTTCGATGAAACTCATTTTCTTCGATTTGCTTACCCTTTCACCTTCACGAATTTACTTATCACTTGTTTGAAATGGCATTATCCCTGTAATATCCATATAATATTTTCCTTGGACTAATGTCAATCACCTTACGATAAATTCAACGTACAATACTACAGGGTCCAACATCGTTGTAATTTAATACTGCGGAATGTAACATTGACGTAATATTGCAGGGTGTAACATCATTGTAATATAATACTATGGGGCGTAATATTATGACATTGGTGGGGACAACTCGTTCCTTTTGGAAATGGGATTTACATATTTTGAAGACTCGCCACCTAACGATTATAACGGTGCGTTAGGGCACCTAAGGGGTTCAATTACAACTACGTTACTAACCAGAGATTTGGGTAAGGGATTGAAATTATCCTCAGGGGAAGATGTTAGGCACCCCTCAGGATCCGCAAGTGTGGTTCCCCGCCAAATGGTTTCGTGAATCTGTATAATTAGCAAATAACAAGTAAAGGCTCAAATAAGAGGGGATTTAAGTCTTAAGCATGCAGATGTTTAAAAATAGTAAAGGAGATTAGACTTTGAAAAGGATTATGAGCTAAGCATATAAAAGGTGTCCTAGGTTTATAATAATATGGATCACATAAATGCAATACCCGATAATCACTCCTCGAAGAGGGGCTACACATGGTATTAGCGCACCGGTCATCATATCCATATTCTACCCTTCCCACCCCGTAAGGTTATTAAAAATGAGTGTTGGTCTCGACCTCTATTACATGTTGTTACCCGTCCCTTCCTATCAGTCCCGGAGGAAATTAGGACTCCTATCCTAAAGGGAGGTTCTAGGCAGACCCTCAGGTTTTACAGGTATAAATTCTAGGGCGACAGATAACAAAACAAGTAGGACTGCAGATAAAGGGAAAGCAGATAAAGGCTCAAGTATTCTTCCACACACAGTACACATAAACAGCATGTCTCATACACAACTAAGGTCCATATTAATTCAGAATCCTAAGGCATGGTATCTAGGTGATAACACAAAGATAGATTTATTGCATAACTCAGAGAAGAAGCCTTAATCAGGCTTACCTACTGGTTTCAAGCATGCTGACAGTTAAACATGATCACAAAGACAGTTCTGGTTTTATTATTTTTTAAGTTGATTACCTAATGCTTGCTTAGGTGTGGGACAGTGTATACCAATTATCTGAATTGTTAGAGGGGTTGTTGCAAAGTATTACCTACACATGCTGTTCTAGGTTGTTCAGAACACAAAATTGTTACTAGTTTTTTTAGAGAAACTGAGTGAAGTGTTTTATACCTTTTACACGCACCAGTAGTTAGACTAGGTTTTGTTAAGCGAGTATGAATGAAATCCTAAAACATGGCATCTAATGAATAGAGATGCAGAATGATGCAGAATCAGAAGCCTAAACATGATCTCTAAATGAACAAATATTGCATTGTTTAAACATGGTTCAGGAGATGTAAACATGACAGTTTTATTAGTGTTGTCTATCCTAAACAGGATCTCTAAGTGTACATGGCAACGTAGAGGTTATTAGCACATTTTAGCACAGTATTTTCGAAATGAGATGCCAATAAATACTGAAAACAGTAAGTGTAAGACCTAGGGAACATGGTCTCTAATGCATGATCTTGCACATATGGGTCCTAAGCATGGTTTCTATTGCGCAAATAAGGAATAAAACCTAATGGTATGGCTTCTACCCTCTAATATCTATAGCATGCATATTTACCCCTCCCTTTTCACTATACATCCCCAAAGAGTTGTTTACAACAATTATTACAGGCATTTGCACGAATTACATAACTGAATAATGAAAAGAAGAAGTTATACTATAGGGAGCCTACTGATAGGCCCGGAATCTCCAGAATGCCTCATTGACATTCTATTCACAACCTTTCACATGATCCATGTGTGTCAGAGTTCCCTAAGGATCTCAAGGGATCCCGGGCAGTGCTCACACCCAGATTTCATAGCCAAGATAGAGTAAGTGCAGTGTGGAATGGCCAGCCTCTGTGTGTCAAAGTTGAGAGGGAGCTCAAGGGTCCCAAGGCAATGCTCACACAGAAGGGGCAGAACCTAGAATTCTAAGAGTATATATGAGAGCGCTTGACATAGTTTTGAAAAGGTTAAGTAAGAAAACACTTTTGAAAAGGGTAAGGTTGATTGGAATAGTTCTATAACAAAGAATTTTAACCACCAAAAGGGCAGGAACACCAAGTTCAACATCACACAAAGGACTAGGAATAGTCCAACAATCACAAGCAGGGGTAATGGGATCTGAGGGACAAATACAGAGCAAGTAAGGGTAAGCATGTAACAGGCGGAAACACATAAAGGCATGCAATCAGAAGCTCCTAAGGGTTCAGAGGATCAGGGGTACAGTAAAGTACTAGATTAGATTAACATAAGATGAACAAATAGCTAAGACTATGATCACTAATGTACAATTCATAGGCATGGGGATTCACATAAGAAGCAAATGCTAAGTATACAGAAACATGCTGGTCATTGACAAGTAAAGCATAACTTAACAGGTAGAGGGGATTCAGGATCTTAATTACATATTGAACAATAGAATAGTAAATAGAAGTAGATAAGAAACACAATACTTGCAACAGTAATAGAAACATGTTGGTTTGAAGACTGAAATCTGAATTAGAACATACCAGTGAAGTGAAGAAAGCAGAAACACAAAGCAGGAATAGGAGTGGCACAGTAGTTAGCATTGGCTTGCAGCCGGCTAACTTAGAATAATAGCAAGTAACATAGAAGAGAGAATAGAGAGCAGGTTTTAGTTGTGAGAGAGAGAGTTGAACAGATTAATTGTTCGCCCGGTGACATGGAATGAATATAGTATATGTATAGTTTGAAAACATATAGTAAATAAGGTAGGAATCAAAGTTAACCCTTAATTAAAGGACTGAGTATCAATCAATGTAAAATTAGTATAGGTATCCCTTAATTGAAAGGGTTAAGTTCAAACGGCTAGAAGAAAAATAAAAAATAAGGAAGGTTCCCATATTTGACGTGCATATAACATATAAGGAAACAATTTCAAAACAGTACAAGTATGCAATTGAGACTAGGTTCAGAATATCTCAGTTAAGGAAATAGCATAAGGATCCGTGTGACAACATAGTTGAAATAAGACAAGGAAATATTTTAAAGGTTGTAAATCAGTAAGGAAATCATCACAAAAGATCAATAAGAGGCTCAGTTACAGGAAATTAGGGGTTTAAACAGGAGTAATGCTGATTCTTCTGAGTACACGAAGTAAACACACAATAAGACAGGAAAATCAGAGATTCAAGTAAAAATCACATAGAATCAGGGATCAATACTAGCACACAGTAAATGATTAAAGGAATTAACAAACGAACATGATATAACAGGGATGATCAAAGAGTCAGAAACCCTAATGACTATAGTAGCAAGAAATCACATAGATTTAGAGATTCATCTAAACAAAACAGTAACAACTAGAGGGATTAAACAGCACAACTACAGCATAAGCAGAAGAAACCAAAATCAAGAACTCTAATGAGCAAAATAGGGTAAAAAAATCATAGGAAACTCAGGACATATTCATGAGAGACAGTCAAATATACAAGTCGAAAGAAAGACCAACCTAAGATTATAATGCAGTGTTAAAACTGAAGTTTTAACATAATAAATTATGAAAAATAGTTTTAAACAAAACACGTTTAAATATGAACATAATCATAGTAAAATACTTAAACTCGAGGAAATAATTTTTTGCAGAAAGGTTTTTTAGAAACCCTAGTTGGAAAACAAAATCATTTTTTTAGGGAAAATAAAGAACCTTTAAAGAAAACCTCAAAACAACTCGAGATTTGTATAGATCTGTTACAGATCTATAAATATCAGAAGTTTTATAAGTTAGGGTTTCGAAGAGAGAACCCAAAAAAGAGAGAAAAACTCAAGGTTTTACCGATTTCCACCGAAAAGTGTAAGAACCTTACTCGGACGGCCATGGGTGGCCGAAAAATGGCTTGAAGGACCATAGGTAGGAGTTGAACTGCTCCAGGTTCACCTGAGGGCCTTAGGGCAGTGACACACGTTCAAGGGGGAAGCCATAAGGCTGGTAGGTGTTTGAATCACCATAGATTCCGGTAAGGCGATGGCCGGAGAAGGGTCAAGTCTACTGGAGGAAGTTGAAGGGACGAGAGAGAGTTGAGAGAGTTGATAGAGACGGATCAGTAGTGAGAGGGAGAGAATGAGAGACGGGGGGGGGGGGGGGGTAGTCTTAGGTTAATTATGGTAATAGGCGATCTGGACCATTGATTGAAATTAATCAGCGGTTCAGATTAAACAGGTACTTGGGCCGGGTAGGATAGTGCATTGGGCTTAGGGGTCTGGGCTAGTTTAATTGCGTTAGGGACCAGGATTAGTTAGGGGCTAGAATTTAAATAAAAAACGGCTAGCTGTTAAATACTCAATTAAAATTAATTAAAAGTAACTAATAACTGAAAAAATGAAATTGATGATTAAGAACTTAAATAAAAAATGGTTAATCAGGATTTAAAAATATAAATTACCAATTATTGGATAGTAATTTCATAAAACATATGGTTAGGATATAATTACAAAATTATTGTAATTATAGCCAAAAAGTGCCAATTTGACCAGTTGTGAAATAATTTGATCTTAACAAAATCAAAAATAATGTATTAGGTCAAGAAATGTCTTTGAAATCATTTGTAATGCAATTTATAATTAATTATTAGAGATAAAAAATTGGATAAATTAGAAATAAATTAATAAAAATATGAGAAAATTATGAAAAAATACCAATTGTTATGGAACTTGATTCTGAAGGTATACATGCAAGTTTAAAAATAGTTTTGAGGAAAAATTGGGTTCAACACCTCTTCCCTCCACAAAAAAAAAATTAACTTTTTTTTTATAATTTCAAATTTCTGTTTTTCATTTNCCCGGAAAAAAATATTTTTTATATATATTTTTAGTTTTAGTTTTTTCATCTTTCGGTTTACAGGTTCGAAATTTTACAAGTTCCAAAGTTATGAATTCGGAGGTTTATGTGTTTGAAGTTTACGAGTTTAGAAATTATAAAGTTTACGAGTTTAAAATTGCGCGGTTTCGAAAGTTTAGCGGTTCGGAAGTTTATGAAATTTGTGGGTTCAGAAGGTTGTTGGTTCGAAAGTTTATGACTTCATATCTATTGTATATTACTCCCTCCGGTCCAAAATAAGTGATTTTTTGAATATTTTCACACAGATTAAGAAATCCACCTTTTAACACTAATTAGCAATGAAATTGACCATATTAACCTTTACTATCTCATATAAATACTCCTAACACATACTCCAACATTATTTACTCCAAGGGCAATGTAGGAAAAAAAATAAGATTACTACTTATTTTTCAAGAAAAATATATTTTTAGAAAACATTTTCCGTTATACCAAACACACCCTACATCTCGATCGTTAGATTGGCTATATAAAACTATTGTACCCATTAGGGTATGTTCAAGTTCATGTCCTTTTATCACATTAGTCGTGTCTAGGGGGCAGTTTGATCGGCACGTAAAAATTCAATTACTTATCGCAGTTGAATTATTTTTACATTGATAGTCAGTCTATCGCAATCCTCATCATTTATCTAAACTTATGAGTCACTATAGAGCGCAGTGTTAAATGAATTAATTTGAAAGAAGGACCGAATCGTTGAAAAATAAAAAAAACATTTCACTTTAAATAAAAGACAAGAGGGTTGTGGCAATTGCTTATTAGATAATTAAGTGATAGGGACGAGCAATTGGAAGAAAATTGGCAATAACACTGGTCCCTTGAGTCATAAATTCTCTTTGGCATAAATGGGAACATAATCAGTGTCAACCTTGAGTAATTATGAGAAGCAAAAACTAGATAAACCCCTCCATTTCCTCCTCTAGAACCTCCACTAGTTAGTAGTGAGGACCGTGAGGTTTCCAAATTAAATGGATTGGATTCTGTAATTTCTCCCACCAGCCGACTTGATCTTCTTGTTCACAAAATTGGAACATTTACTACATATTATTTTACTTTGATAAAGAGCTTATTAATCATGTAGTTTTCTCCCTTCTCGGTTATTAAAAGTTCAAGCAAGAGAAATTCTACTTTCGCCCTCTTCAAGTTTGAGGCATATCTACATGAATTTAAATTATATATATACCGTCAGTGCAAAAAAAAAAAAAATACACGTCAAATCATTTTAAATATTATGATAAATAATATTGTCTTATTTTCAATATTACAAATCCGTATTTCCAGTAAATATCTTGTGTGTAAACTGATAGTATACATAATTTCTTACACTGACGATGAATATAATCTAAATTCTATCTCTACTATAACCTTGTTGTACAAACCTTGAAAATTTCATAGTAGGTGTCACGACCCAAATCTAAACCGTGTTGTGATGGCGCTTATCGTGATACAAGGCAAATCTATTTCTGTGATGACCCAAAAAGTCATCCCGTGTAATTGTAGCTAAATCTATGTTCCGAGGCCATGAAAGCCTCCTTTTATCTCACCTAGATATGCGTGCGCAGCCCGGACGTGTAGCCGGGAAGCCGTTATGTGAAAAATTGATAAAATGATGTTCTTATATTAATTATTTAAATAAAGTTGACTTTGGTCAACATTTTTGGTAAACGGATCCGGACCGTGATTTGACGGTCCCGGAGGGTCCGTAGGAAAATATGGGAACCGGGCATATGCCCGGAATCGAATTCCGAGGTGCCAAGTCCGAGAAATGAATTTTTAAAGAAAATTATTTTCTGAAAATAATAAAGACTTCTGAAAATGAACTTTGATGTGAAATCTATGTTACCATGCCCGTATTATTGTTCTGGAGCCCAGAATAGGTTCAATATGTGTTATGTGAGTTATTTGTAAGATTTGGTAAGAAACGGACTTGGTTTGACGTGTTTCGGATCAAAATTGAAAAATTTAGAAATTTATGAAGTTTGAGAAAATTCTATAGATTTTGGAGTTTAATTCATTGTTTTTGAAGTTATTTTGGTGATTTTATTACTTGAATAAGTCCTAGGATGATTTTGAAGTCGTGTGTATATTTGGGTTTGAGCCCCGAGGGCTCAGGTAAGTTTCGGGTAGGTGTCGGGGTGATTTAGGCTTAGAAAAAAAATCTGGTGTTCTGCTGTTTCTGGTGTTTTGTGATTTACCCTCCGCGATCGCGGTGTAATTCACGCGATCGCGATGTTCATATGGCTAGGGGTTGGGAAATTACCCTACGCGAACGCAGGGCCTAGGACGTGATCGCAGATCCTAGGGGTAGTGCTCTACGCAACCGCAAGGGGCCTTACGCGATAGCATAGCGTTAAAGGGATCTTGGGGCTGAGTAGCATATTACTCTACGTGAACGCGGTCATAGGGTCGCGATCGCGAGGGTCATTGTCCAGTACTCTCAGTGATCGCACTCATTTCTTCGCGATCGCGTAGGTCATTTTTGCCTAGTGATTTAAATGATCCCAAAACAGAACACTATTACGGGATTTTTCATATTTTCACCATTTACTCCTTCTCCAAACCCCATAGACGACTTCCAAGCTAGTTTTCCACCATAACCACTTGGGTAAGTAATCCTAACTCTAATTTCTTCCATTTTCCTTCATCAATCACTAGATTCTCGGTCTAAAAACATGAAATCAAAGGTAGAAATTGGGGTTTTGGGTAGAGTTAAGGCTTTTCCAATTTTTAGGAATTCGACCTCATTTTGGGGTTGGATTTCAAAACAAATTGTATATTCGGGCTCGTGGGGGAATGGGTGATCGGGTTTTGGTCCGAACTTCGTGTTTGGAGCAAGCGGGTTCGGAGTCGAATTTTTGTATTTTTGGAAGAATGATGAGAAATGTATAACCAGGCTTTGGGATTGAGTTATTGAATAATTATTGATGTTATTAAGTCAATTATGTCTAGATGTTATCGTTTCGGAGTCGGATTCAAGAGGAAAGGCCGTGATTGAGGCTTGACTTGCATTCTTGGAGTCGAGGTAAGTGTTTGGCCTACCTTAGCTTGAGGGAATAGGTATAGAGTCTTATTTTCTATGTGTATTTCATGTCCAACGTATAGGTGAGGTGACGAGTACCTATATGTTGTGGTCAAGCATGCCCGTGAGTCGAATTTTGATGAGTTATTTAATATTCTTTGATATTCTCTATGCTGTGAATTATTGGGAACCTTGGAAGTGGTACCTTGAGGTTATTTCATGACGTAGAAAGTTATTGACTATGTGTTCGGTCGAGGGTTTTATTGTTGACATTATACTTCTGAATGAGATTGGTTATAGCTGAGTCCCTTGCCGGGACAATAGAATTTTGTTGATTATTTCTGTACATTTGAAATGTCGTATTGTTAAACTTTCTTATCAATTGTTGCTTTATATTCATTATGCACGAGGGGACATTCCGTGCCGAGTGATTATTATTTATGCACGAGGGGACATTCCATGCCGAGTGATTGCGAGGTTATGCACGAGGGGACATTCCGTGCCGAGTGATTATTATTTATGCACGAGGGGACATTCCATGCCGAGTGATTGCGAGGTTATGCACGAGGGGACATTCCGTGCCGAGTGACTTTATTATTTATGCACGAGTGGACATTCTGTGCCGAGTGATTTTGAAGCTCCGCACGAGGGGTCATGACGTGCCTTCTCCTATCTATTTTACTTGTTTCGAGTTGTTACTTCCTGTTTTACTTCTACATTCCAGTTAGTACTTGATTCTACTGTTTTAGCAATTGTTGCCCCTTTTATCCCCAGCATGTTTTTCCCCGTAGCTGTATTTCTTGTTTATTTACTATTGAACTGCACGGGTAATATTTGTTGTCGTGTCCTAGCCTCGTCACTATTTCGCCGAGGTTAGGATCGGCACTTACTCAGTACATGGGGTCGGTTGTACTGATGCTACACCTACACTTCTTTATGTTGTGCAGATTACGCAGCCGAACCCAGTGGACATCGTTAGGGGGAGTATCCTTCAGTCCATTTCAGACGACTCCGAGGTAGTTCCGTAGGCGTTCGTGGATCTCGGTGTCACTGTCTATCTTTCATTCTGTCATCTATGTGTTTCCAGACAAATATATCATTTTATTTCAACTGTTGTCTTTAGCTAAATCTTAGACTGGTTCGTGAGGTTGTGACTCCATTTCAGGGTTTTGTACGTAAAGGGATTTCTTTGTTATTGGCTATTGTTATTTAGATTTTGTTAAGATTCCGCATTTTATCTCAATTATCTAGTCAGTGTTTATTACTTTCACTTGTTAATAAATCAATTCAGTCAACACATTGGCTTGCCTAGCGGGTGCAACGTTAGGCGCCATCACGGCCTGAAGGTGGGATTTCGGGTCGTGACAAGTTGGTATCAGAGCACTAGGTTGCTTAGGTCTCACAACTCACGGACAAACTTGGTAGAGTCTGAGGGATCAGTACGGAGACGTCTGTGCTTATCCCCTACAGGATGCAAAGTTAGGAATAACTTCACTTTTCTTCTTTTCTGTCGTGCGATTTGAATTCTAAATGCTAATTGAGTTTCGATTCTATTCTCTCGCAGATGGCGAGAACGCGTGCTTCCTCATCTACCGATCAGCAGTCTGATCCTCCTGTTGCAGCTCCTACGAGGGGCCGAGGCCGTACGAGAGGTCGAGGCAGGGGCAGGGCTCAACCCAGAGCAGCATCCCCAGTAGAGGACCCACAGGTAGACTTTGCCGGTGAGGTTCCTACTCAGACAGTCCCAGTTGGACCAGCTCAGGTCCCGGAGGGGTTCATTTCCACCCCGGTGCTTCAGGACGCTCTAGTCCACTTAGTGGGACTCATGGAGAGTGTGTCTCAGGACGGTCTTCTTCCTACTGCACCAGCCGTTTCTCAGGCTGGGGGAGGGACTCAAACTCCTGCTACTCGCACACCAGAGCAGCTAGAGCCTCAGTTTCAGACTCCGGCACCTCAGACGGCCGGAGTAGCTCAGCCGGGAATTTTTGCACCGGCAGTTGAGGGAGCAGCCATGTCAGCAGATGCTATATGGAAATTGGATAGATTCACCAAGTTATTCACTATTACATTTACTGGTGCACCATCAGAGGACCCCGGGATTATTTGGACAGTTGTCATGAGGTTCTTCGGAACATGGGCATAGTAGAGTCCAATGGAGTTGATTTTTCTTCTTTTCGTCTTTCGGGTTCTGCCAAGACTTGGTGGAGAGACTATTGCTTGACCAGGCCAGGTGGGTCTGCACCATTGACTTGGGCTCAGTTCTCCGAATTGTTCTTGGGAAAGTTCCTTCCAGTTACTCAGAGGGAGGATCTTCGGAGGCAGTTTGAGCGCCTCCAGCAGGTATCTATGTCTATCACTCAGTACGAGACCAGGTTCATCACTCTAGCTCGGCATGCTATTATAATACTCCCCACTAATCGTGAGAGAGTGAGGAGGTTTATTGAGGGTTTAGCTCAGCCCATCAGGCTTCAAATGGCCAAGGAGTCAGGTACTGATATTTCATTCCAGGATGCGTCCAATGTGGCCAGGAGGATTGAGATGATTTTGTCACAGGGTGGTGGTCAGGGGGCTGACAAGAGGCCCCGTCACTTCGGTCGATTCAGTGGAGCCTCATCTAGGGGCAGGGATTCTTTCGGCAGAGGACATCCTCCCAGACCCTATCAGTCGGCACTTCAGGTAGCTCACAGTGCACCGCAAGCTCCTATTAGTGCACCCCCAGCACCTATTAGTCAACCGCCTCTTCAGAGCTTCCAGGGTGGTTATCAGGGTCGACAGGGCCAGTTCCAGAGTCAGCAGCCACAACAGTAGAGGCCTTGTTATTCTTGCGGTGGTACGGGGCATATTTCCAGGTTTTGCCCCCGAGGTTTTGGTGGGTCTCAGTATCAGGGTTCCCGTGCCATGGTTCCTGCATCAGACGCACCCCCACCCCCTCAGCCAGCTAGGGGTGGTGGTCGTGGTGCCAGAGGTAGAGGTCAGACTCATAGAGGGGGAGGACATGTCACGAGAGGTAGAGGTCAGGCTGCAATAAGTCGACCCAGTGATGTTGAGGTTGGAGGGGCTCAGCCCCGATGCTATGCTTTTCCTGCCAGGCCTGATGCTGAGGCTTTTGATGCAGTTATTACAGGTACGGTTTCAGTTTGCAGCCGAGAGGCTTCGATGTTATTTGATCCGGGGTCTACATTATCCTATGTGTCTTCATATTTTGCCCCTTATTTGAGTATGCCCCGTGATTCCTTGAGTACTGTTGTGTATGTGCCTACACCGGTGGGTGATTCTATAGTGGTAGATCGAGTCTACCGTGCTTGCTTAGTAGTTATTGGTGGTCTGGAGACTGAGGTTGATCTTTTGCTTCTTGATATGGTTGACTTTGATGTTATAATGGGGATGGATTGGTTATCCCCCTATTATGCTATTCTGGACTGTCATGCCAAGATAGTGACCTTGGCCTTGCCAAGGGAACCTCGTTTGGCGTGGAGAGGGACTCCTAGTCATTTTTTTGGTAGAGTAATTTCTTATATGAAGGCACGGCGCATGGTCGAGAAGGGTTGTTTGGCCTATCTGGCCTATGTTCATGATTTTAGCGCCGAGGTTCCTTCCCTGGAGTCTGTGCCCATGGTTCGTGAGTATCCAGAGGTATTCCCTGCTGACCCTTCAGGTATGACACCCGACAGGGATATTTATTTTTGTATTGAGGTAGCTCAGGGCACTCAGCCTATTTCTACTCCACCGTATCGTATGGCCCCGCCAGAGTTGAAGGAGTTGAAGGATCAGTTGCAGGATTTGTTGGATAAAGGCTTTATTAGGTGCAGTGTTTCTCCGTGGGGTGCCCCAGTGTTGTTTGTCAAGAAGAAAGATGGCTCGATGAGGATGTGCATTGACTACCGGCAGTTGAACAAGGTTACTATTAAGAATAAGTACCCTTTGCCGAGGATTGATGATTTATTCGACCAACTTCAGGGTGCTTCAGTGTTTTCCAAGATTGACTTGAGATCTGGTTACCATCAGCTGAGAATTAGGGCGTCTGATGTCCCTAAGACAGCTTTTCATACTCGATATGGGCATTATGAGTTCTTGGTGATGTCATTTGGGCTGACAAATGCCCCCTCTGCTTTTATGGAGTTGATGAACGAGTGTTCAGGCCCTATTTGGACTCATTTGTGATTGTTTTCATTGATGATATTTTGATTTACTCCCGTACCCGTGAGGAGCATGAGAAGCACCTTCGAGTCGTCCTCCAGACTTTGAGGGATAGTCAGTTGTATTCCAAATTTTCCAAGTGTGAGTTCTGGTTGAGTTCAGTTGCATTTCTAGGCCATGTGGTATCTTCAGAGGGTATTCAAGTGGATCCCAAGAAGATTTCAGCAGTCAGAGATTGGCCTAGACCCACCTCAGCTACAGAGATCCGGAGTTTCTTGGGCTTAACAGGTTATTATCGCCGGTTTGTGGAGGGTTTTTCATCCATTGCAACCCTGATGACCAGATTGACTTAGAAGGGTGCCCAGTTCAGGTGGTCGGAGGAGTGTGAGGCGAGCTTTCAGAAGCTCAAGGTAGCCTTGACCACGACACCGGTGTTAGTTTTGCCCACAGGTTCAGGGCTATATACCGTGTATTGTGATGCTTCACGGGTGGGACTTAGTGCAGTGTTGATGCAAGATGGCAAGGTTATAGCCTATGCTTTTCGTCAGTTGAAGTTTTATGAGAAGATCTATCCAGTTCATGACTTGGAGTAGCAGCGATTATGCATGCATTGAAGATTTGGAGGCATTATTTGTATGGTGTGCCATGTGAGTTGTTCACGGATCATAAGAGCTTGCAGTATCTGTTCAAACGAAGGAGTTGAACATGAGGTAGAGGATATGGTTAGAGTTGCTGAAGGATTATGATATTACCATTCTTTATCATCCGGGGAAGGCCAATGTGGTGGCCGATGCTTTGAGCTGGAAGTCAGCCAGTATGGTTAGTCTTGATTATTTATCATTCGGAGAGCGACCGCTTGCGTTGGATGTTCAGGCCTTGGCCAACTGATTTATGAAATTGGAGGTTTCTGAGACTAGCAGTGTGTTGGCCCATACCGTGGCCTGTTCTTCATTGTATGATCATATTTGGGTCAGGCAGTATGATGATCGCCATCTATGTGTTCTTAGAGATACGGTTCGGCACGAAGGTGCCAAGCAGGTTACGGTGGATGATGAGGGAGTTTTGAGAATGCAGGGTCGTATTTGTGTACCTGATGTTGATGGTATTCGGGAGTTGATACTACAGGAGGCCCATAGTTCCCGATATTCTATTCATTCGGGCGCCACAAAGATGTATCAGGACTTACGACAGCATTATTGGTGGCAGAGGATGAAGAAGGATATTGTAGCATATGTAGCTCGGTGCTTGAGCTGTCAGCAGGTTAAGTACGAGCACCAGAGACCCGGTGGTTTGATCTAGTAGATTCAGCTTCTCGAGTGGAACTGGGAGCATATCACCATGGATTTTGTAGTTGGACTCCCACGGACTCAAAGGTTGTTTGATGCAGTATGGGTCATTGTGGATAGGCTGACCAAGTCAGCGCACTTCATCCCAGTATCAGTTTCGTATTCAGCAGAGAAGTTGGCAAAGATCTATATGAGAGAGATTGTTAGATTGCATGGTGTGCCCATATCCATTATATCATACCGAGGTACTCAGTTTACCTCCCATTTCTGGAGCGTATTTCAGCGAGAGTTGGACACACAGATTGATTTGAGCACAACATTTCATCCTCAGACGGACGTACTGTCCGAGCGTACAATTCAGATTTTGGAGGATATGTTGCGAGATTGTGTCATTGACTTTGGTGGTTCATGGGACCAGTTCTTTACTTTAGCTGAGTTTGCCTACAACAATAGCTATCAGTCGAGCATTCAGATGGCTCCATATGAGGCGTTGTATGGTAGGCAGTGTCGGTCTCCGGTCGGATGGTTTGAGCTGGGAGAGGCTAGATTGTTGGGTTCTGAGATAGTCCAGGATGCCTTTGACAAGGTGAAGATTATTCAGGATAGACTTCGTACAGCTCAGTCCAGGAAAAAGAGTTATGCGGATCGCAGAGTTCGAGATTTGGCCTTTATGGTAAGAGACAGGTTATTTCTTCGAGTGTCGCCCATGAAGGGCGTGAGGAGATTCGGAAAGAAGGGCAAGTTGAGCCCTAGGTACATTGGTCCATTTGAGATTCTAGTTAAGGTAAGAGAGGTGGCCTACAAACTTGACTTGACACCTAGTTTGTCAACCGTGCATCCGGTATTTCACGTATCTATACTCCGGAGGTGTATTTCGGATCCATCTCATGTACTTGAATTCAGTGGTGTCCAGTTGGACAAGGATTTGTCTTATGAGGAGGATCCGGTAGCCATTTTAGATCGGCAGGTGCGGCGGTTGAGATCGAAGAGTTATCCTTCGGTTCGTGTTCAGTGGAGAGGTCAGCCTGTTGAGGCAGCTACCTGGGAGTCTGAGTCCGATATGCGGAGCCGATATCCCCATATTTTCCCCGCTTCAGGTATTCTTCTATGTCCGTTCGAGGATGAACGTTTATTTTAGAGGTGGAGATTGTGATGACCCAAAAGATCATCCCGTGTAATTGTAGCTAAATCTATGTTCCGAGGCCATGAAATCCTCCTTTTATCTCACCTAGATATACGTGCACAGCCCGGGCGTGTAGCCGGGAAGCCGTTATGTGGAAAATTGATAAAATGATGTTCTTATAATAATTATTTAAATAAAGTTGACTTTGGTCAATATTTTTGGTAAACGGACCCGAACCCGTGATTTGATGGTCCCGGAGGGTCCGTAGGAAAATATGGGACCTGGGTGTATGCCGGAATCGAATTCTGAGGTCCCAAGTCTGAGAAATGAATTTTTAAAGAAAATTATTTTCTGAAAATAATAAAGACTTCTGAAAATGAACTTTGATGTGAAATATGTGTTACCGGGCCCGTATTATGGTTCCGGAGCCCGTAACAGATTCAATATGTGTTATGTGAGTTATCTGTAAAATTTGGTAAGAAACGGACTTGGTTTGATGTGTTTCGGATCAAAATTAGAAAATTTAGAAGTTTATGAAATTTGAGAAAATTCTATAGATTTTGGAGTTTAATTCATTGTTTTTGAAGTTATTTTGGTGGTTTTATTACTTGAATAAGTCTGTAGGATGATTTTGAAGTCTTGTGTATATTTGGTTTTGAGCCACGAGGGCTCGGGTAAGTTTCGGGTAGGTGTCGGGGTGATTTAGGCTTAGAAAAAAAATATGGTGTTCTGCTGTTTCTGGTGTTCTGTGATTTACCCTCCGGGATCGCGGTGTAATTCACACAATCGTGATGTTCATATGGCTGGGGGTTGGGAAATTACCCTACGTGAACGCAGGGCATAGGACGCGATCGCAGAGCCTGGGGGTAGTGCTCTATGCAACCGCGAGGGGTCTCACGCGATCGCATATCGTTAAAAGGATCTGGGGGTTGGGTAGCATATTACTCTACGCGAACGCAGTCGTTTGGTCGCGATCGCGAGGGTCATTGTCCAGTACTCTCCACGATCGCACTCATTTCTTCGCGATCGCATAGGTCTTTTTTTCCCAGTGATTTAAATGACCCCAAAACAGAATACTATTACGGGATTTTTCATATTTTCACCATTTGCTCCTTCTCCAAACCCCATAGACGACTTCCAAGCTAGTTTTCCACCATAACCACTTGGTTAAGTAATCCTAACTATAATTTCTTCCATTTGCCTTCATCAATCACTAGATTCTAGGTCTAAAAACATGAATCAAAGGAAGAAATTGGGGTTTTCGGTAGAGTTAGGGATTTTCCAATTTTTGAGAATTCGATCTCATTTTGGGGTTGTATTTCAAAACAAATTTTATATTTGGGCTCGTGGGGGAATGGGTGATCGGGTTTTGGTCCGAACCTCGTGTTTGGACCAAGCGGGTTCGGAGTCGAATTTTTGTATTTTTGGAAGAATGATGGGAAATGTATAATTAGGCTTTGGGATTGAGTTATTGAATAATTATTGATGTTATTAAGTCAATTATGTCTAGATATTATCGTTTCGGAGTCGGATTCAAAAGGAAAGGTCGTGATTGAGGCTTGACTTGCATTCTTGGAGCCGAGGTAAGCGTTTGGCCTATCTTAGCTTGCGGGAATAGGTAGAGAGTCTTATTTCCTATGTGTATTTCATGTCCAACGTATAGGTGAGGTGAGGGGTACCTATATGTTGTGGTCAAGCATGTCCCTGAGTCGAATTTTGATGAGTTATTTAATGTTCTTTGATATTCTCTGTGCTGTGAATTATTAGGAACCTTGGAAGTGGTACCTTGAGGTTATTTCATGACGTAGAAAGTTATTGACTATGTGTTCGGTCGAGGGTTTTACTTTTGACATTATACTTCTGAGTGAGATTGGTTATAGCTGAGTCCCTTGCCGGGACAATAAAATTTTGTTGATTATTTCTGCACATTTGAAATGTCGTATTGTTAAACTTTCATATCAATTGTTGCTTTTACATTCATTATGCACGAGGGGACATTCCGTGCCGAGTGATTATTGTTTATGCACGAGGGGACATTCTGTGCTGAGTGACTTTATTATTTATGCACGAGGGAACATTCTGTTCCAAGTGATTGTGAGGCTATGCACGAGGGGTCATGCCGTGCCTTCTCCTGTCTATTTTACTTGTTTCGAGTTGTTACTTCCTATTTTACTTCTACATTCCAGTTAGTACTTGATTCTACTGTTTTAGCAATTGTTTCCCCTTTTATCCCCAGCATGTTTTTCCCCGTAGTTGTATTTCTTGTTTATTTCCTGCTATATTATTGAACTGCACAAGTAATATTTGTTGTTGTGTCCTAGCCTCGTCACTACTTCGCCGAGGTTAGACTCGGCAATTACTCATTACATGGGGTCGGTTGTACTGATGCTCCACCTGCACTTCTTTATGTTGTGCAGATTACGCAGCCGGACCCAGTGGACATCGTTAGGGGGAGTATCCTTCAGTCCATTTCAGACGACACCGAGGTAGTTCTGCAGGCGTTCGTGGATCTCGGCGTCACTGTCTATCTTTCATTCTGTCATCTATGTGTTTCCTGACAAATATATCATTTTATTTCAATTGTTGTCTTTAGCTAAATGTTAGACTGGTTCGTGAGGTTGTGACTTCATTTCTGGGTTTTGTACGTAAAGGGATTTCTTCGTTATTGGCTATTGTTATTTAGGTTTTCTTAAGCTTCCGCATTTTATCTCAATTATCTAGTTAGTGTTTATTACTTTCACTTGTTAATAAATCAATTCAATCAACACGTTGGCTTGCCTAGCGGGTGCAACATTAGGCGCCATCACGACCTGAAGGTAGGATTTCGGGTCGTGACAATTTCCCAAAATATTACTAGTAATTTGATTATAAGAATTTAATAAAGACACTTTCAATATTTGAATTTCTCATAAACCAAGCTAAACTCTAAAAATAAATAAAGAAATGAAAAAGGAGCCCCAAACATCGGGGTGTCACTAGGTCATGAGCGTCTAAATCCATAAGATAATACATCAACTAACTAACTGACAATACAACCCAAAAAGAGAAATAGAAGATAGAAGGAGTAACAAGGTCCCGCGGACGCTGGCAGCTATCTTGCAGTCTCCGAAGATATTTCGGCCTGGACCCAATAATCGCCACACTCAAACACACCTGGATCTGCACATGAAGTGCAGGGTGTAGTATGAGTACAACCGACTCAGCAAGTAACAGAAATAACTAAGGAACTGAGTAGTAGTGACGAGCTAAGCAAAAAAATTCATTTGATAATTTTTCACAATTAAGAATAAACAGGAGTAAAGGGTAAATTTCATGGATCATCAAATACTACAAGGAAATTAGCAGATAAATGCAACAACGACAAAAATAGATGAAATCTCACAGCAATGTCACTCAATCCCTCAGCCCTCACTGCACATGCTCAATAGGTACCTACGCTCACTGTTGGTGTTCCGACTCCGAATGGGCTCCTACAGCCCAAGCGCTAATCTGTACGGACCACTCACGTGTTGCACGGACAACTCACGTGCTATCATATCATATCTGGATCTGCACGGACAACTCACATGCCATAATACAATCTGGATTCAATAGAACAACTCACGCGCCATAGTACAATCTGGATCCAATAGAACAACTCGCGTGCTATAGTACAATATCTCACAACAGACCCTCGGCCTCACTTAGTCATGTACCTCTCTAGCCTCACAGTTTTCAACAAATAAAGGAAAGCAGTCCAAATCAAGTATTACAGTATATCAACAAGATATAGAGACTGAGGTAAACATGTACAAGAACTTTTATGACTGAATGCAACTAATATGAGCATGAATAAATCCTAAGCACGATCTCTAACATGAAGGGAGTCAAGTTCAACAGACATGTAAACACATAAACACAAATAACGGCTATTAGGCCTCACAACCTCACGGGACGAACCAAGTCTCAATCCTGGCGTACACCCACACGCCCGTCACCTAGCATGGGTATCACCTCCAAACAGTCACATGGTATCAATTCTTCGGGTTTATACCCTCAAAGTCAGAATTAAAACTGTTACTTACCTTAACAACGTAAAATCCTACTCTGGGATGCCCTCGCCCTCAACTCGGTCTCGAAAAGCTCCGAATCTATCCACAACCAGAACAATACTATCAACATAAGCTAAAGAAACGAATTCCACAAGAAAACTACAAAATTACGCCCAAAACCTGAAATTGGCTAAAACTCGACCCCCGGTTCCACGTCTCGAAACCCGACAAATATTACAAAACTAGAAAGCTCGTTCACTCCCGTGCCTAACCATATCAAACTCATCAAAATTCGAGTGCGTTTGGTCCCTCAAATCCTTACCTCAAACTCTCCAAAACTCAAGCTCTAACCCTTCAACTTCACCCCAAATTCCCACTAGTTTCATGATTAAACAGCGGAAAATCATTCTAACCACGCGTAATAGAGCCCAAGCAACTTACCTCACTGATGTCTCTTGATTCCCCTTGAAAATCACTGCCCAAAGCTCAAAATCCGGCTAACAATGGTAAAGATGGACTAAAATTCGCAAAGTATGGCTTTTATACTTTCCGCCCAGGCATCTCGCACATGTGGCCCCATACTCGCACCCGCGCGACCGCATCTGCGGCTCTTCCCTCGCACCTGCGGGCTCGCAGGTGCGACAGAAACTCTGCATCTGCGCTCAAGCTCCAGTCACCTATTTCCGCATCTGCGACCATCGCACCTGCGGCTCCCCAACCGCAGGTGCGGAAAAACACTAGAACTTCAATACACCAGAATACACCACTTTCAACCTCTAAAATTCAATCTGTTACTCACCCAAAATACACCTGAGGCCCTCAGGACCTCAACCAATAATACCAACAAGTCATATACTAATACACAAACTTAGTCGAACCTTCGGAACACCCAAAACAACACCAAAACACCAAATTAACCTCGGACTCAAGCCTAAGAATATCTAAACTTCCAAAATTCACCGTCGACGCCGAAACCTACTAAACCACGTCTGAATAACCTCAAATTTTGCACACACGTCACAAATGACACTACGAACCTACTCCAACTTGCAGAATTCCATTCCGACCCTAATACCTAATTTTCCACTACCGACCAAAATCGCCAAATTTCCAACTTTCGCCAATTCGAGCCTAATTCTACCACAGACCTCCAAATTACATTTCAGATGCACTCCTAAGTCTAAAATTACCCAACGGAGCTAACCGAGCCATAAAAATCTAAATCCGAGTTCATTTACTCCAAATCCGAGTTCATTTACTCCTGAGTCAACATGCAGTTGGCTTTTCCAACTTAAGCTTCCTAATAAGAGACTAAGTGTCTCATTTCGCTCCAAAACTACTCCGGACTCGAACCCACCAAACCGATACAACACAACACAGATGAACAACACATAACGAAGCAGAAATGGGGGTAATGAGGCTATAACTCTCGGAACGATCGACCGGGTTGTTACATCCTCCCCCTCTTAAACAAATATTCGTCCTCGAACGAGTCTAGAAACATACCTGGAGTGTCAAATAGGTGCGGATATCTGCTCTGCATCTCCCGCTCGGTCTCCCAGGTGGCCTCCTCCACGGGCTGGCCTCTCCACTACACCTTCACCGAAGCTATGTCCTTTGACCTTAATTTTTGAATCTGCCGATCGAAGATAGCCACCGCCTCCACATCGTAAATCATATCACCCTCCAACCGAACCGTTCTAAAGTCCAAAACATGGGACGGATTGCCAACATACTTCTGAAGCATGGAAACATGAAATACCGGATGCACACTTGACATACTGGGTGGCAAGGCGAGATTATTAGCCACTTCCCCTATCCTCTGAAGCACCTCAAAAGGTCCAATAAACCGGGGAGTCAACTTGCCCCTCTTTCCAAACCTCATAACACCCTTCATGGATGATACCTTCAGCAAGACATTCTCCCCAACCATAAATGACACATCCTGGACCTTCCTATCTGCATAGCACTTCTGCCTAGACTGCACCGTGCGAAGCCGCTCCAGAATCAACTTTACCTTATCCAAGGCATCCTAAACTAAATCTGCACCCAAGAGCCTAGCCTCACCCAACTCAAACCATCCAACCGGAGATCTACACCTCCTTCCATATAAAGCCTCGTACATAGCCATCTAGATACTCGACTGATAGTTGTTGTTATATGCAAACTCCGCGAATGGAAGGAACTGGTCCCATGAACCCCCAAAGTCACTAACACAAGCGCGCAACATGCCCTCCAATATCTGAATAGTGCACTCGGACTGCTCGTCTATCTGAGGGTGAAAAGTTGTGCTCAACTCAACCTGAGTACCCAACCCTCGCTGCACGGCCCTCCAAAACTGCGATGTGAACTGAGTACCTCTATCAGAAATTATGGAAACTAGGACACCATGCAAGTGAACAACCTCTCAGATATAAATCTCAGCCAACCGCTCTGAAGTGTAAGTAGTACCAACAAGAATGAAGTGCGCAAACTTGGTCAACCGATCCACAATAACCCAAATAGCATCGAACTTCCTCGGAGTCCGCAGGAGCCCAAATACAAAGTCCATGGTGATCCGCTCCCACTTCCACTCTGGGATATCTAATCTCTGAAGCAAGCCACCCGGTATCTGATGCTCATACTTAACCTGCTGACAGTTGAGACACCGAGCCACATACCCAACAATGTCCTTTTTCATTCACCTCCACCAATAGTGCTGTCTCAAATCCTGGTACATCTTCGCGGCACCCGGATAGATAGAATACCGCGAGCTGTGGGCCTCCTCAAGAATCAACTCCTAGAGCCCATCTACATTAGGCACACATATTCGACCCTGCATCCTCATCAAACCATCATCACCAATAGTCACATCCCTAGTATCACCTCGTCGGACCCTGTCCTGAAGAACGAGCCAGTGGGGGTCATCATATTGATGCTCCCTAATACGGTCATAAAGATAAGACCTGGAGACTACGCAAGCCAATACTCGACTAGGCTCCGAAATATCCAATCTCACAAGCTGGCCCACTAAGGCCTGAACAGACAATGCCAAAGGTCTCTCCGATGTAGGAAGATAAGCTAAACTCCCCAAGCTCTCCGCCCGGCGACTCAAAGCATCGGCCACCATATTGTCCTTCCTCGGATGGTATAAAATAGTGATATCATAGTCCTTAAGAAGCTCCAACCATCTCCGCTAACGCAAACCAAGGTCCTTCTGCTCGAGCAGATGCTGCAGACTCCGGTAGTCAGTATAAATCACAATGAACCCTATACAAATAATGACGCCAAATCTTCAAGGCGTGAACAATGGTTGCTAACTCAAGATCATGCACCGGATAATTCTTCTCATGGGTCTTCAAATGGCGTGAGGCATAGGAAATCACCCTATCCTCCTGCATCAAAACACAACCAATGCCTACCCTCGAGGCATCACAATACACGATATAAGAACCTGAAGTTGATGGCAAAACTAACATTAGAGTTGTCGTCAAAGCAGGCTTGAGCTTCCGAAATCTCTCCTCACACTTGTCCGACCACCTGAATGGAGCTCCCTTATGGGTCAATTTGGTCAAGGGCGAAGCAATAAATGAAAATTCCTCCACAAAGCGACTATAATAACCCGCCAAACCAAGGAAGTTTCTAATCTATGTAGTTGAGGACGGTCTAGGACAACTCTGCACCGCCTCTACCTTCTTCACAAATAGAACCGGTGCACCCCAAGGTGACACACTAGGCCGAATAAACCCCTTATCAAGGAGTTCCTGAAGCTGCTCTTTCAATTCCTTCAACTCCGTCGGTGCCATACGATACGGTGGAATAGAGATGGGTTGAGTGCCCGGCACCAAATCAATACCAAATTCAATATCCATGTCAGGCGGCATGCCCGACAGGTCTGCAGGAAACACATCTGGAAAATCACATACCACCGGAACAGAATCAACGGCAGGAGTCTCTACACTAACATCTCTCACAAAAACCAAGTAAGAGAGACAACCCTTCCAACCATACGCTGGGCCTTCAAATATGAAATCACCATCCTCGGTACATAGTCTATAGAACCACTCCACTCTACCCTCGGAAATCCCAGCATCGCTAAGGTCACAGTCTTGGTGTGACATTCTAGAACAACATGACATGGAGATAACCAATCCATGCCCAATATCACATCGAATTCAACCATGCTGAGCAACAACAAATCTACTCGGGTCTCCAGACCCCCAATAGACACCACACATGGCTGAAGCGCACGGTCCACAACAATAGTATCGCCCACAGGAGTAGATACATGAACAGGTGAAACTAATGAATCACGGGGCATATCCAAAAAATGAGCAAAGTATGATGAAACGTATGAATATGTAAAACCAGGGTCAAATAATATAGAGGCATCTCTGTGACAAACAGAGACAATACCTGTAATCATAACATCTGAAGCAATAGCCTCTGGTCTGGCTAGGAGGGCATAGAAACGGGCCTGACCACCCCCTGATCTGCCTCCCACTCTCAAGCGACTCCTAACTGACCAGGCTCTGTCCCTCACTGGATGAGGCCCACCCCTAGCTAGCTGGGTGGGTGGTGGAGGAACTGGTGCTGGTGTTATCGGCCGAGTACTCCGTTGTGGAGCCCCACCCAATAGCCTAGGGCAATCTCTCATAATGTGACAAAAATCCCCGCACTCAAAACAACCCGTCCTCTGACAAAACTGTTGCTCCTGATGTCCAAAAGAACTACCTGGGGATATCTGAGCAGACGGGGCATGATGAGAACTCTGCGCTGGCAGTGCACTGAATAACGACTAGCCCTGCTAATTACTGTGGGAACCATGGCCAGATGTTTCACCACGGTGAAATGGGCGAGCCGGCTGAGCATGTATAAATGGACGGCCTCTGTCATGCTGAAACTGACCCCCATGAGGAGCACCACTGAATCCACCTGGTCCACGAGGCCTCTTGTCCTCCCTCTCAACCCTCTCCTAATCAAGAACCATCTCAATCTGTCGAGCAATGTCGAAAACCTCATCAAAGGTAGCACCAAATACCCTCTCCCGGGTCATAAGAAACTGTAGCTGAAAAGTGAGACCATATGAACCTCACGATCCTCTCCCTATCCGTGGGAATCAACCAGATAGCATGTCGGGCCAACTCCGAGAATCGCATCTCATACTACGTCACAGACATTCACCTTGGCGAAGCTGCTCAAACTATCTGCGTAGCTCCTCTCTGCGGAACTGAGGTACGAACTTCTCCAAAAATACCCCGGAGAACTGCTGCCAAGTGAGGGGTGCTGCACCAATAGGCCTACACCTCTCGTAAGTCTCCCACCATCGGAGTGCAGCCCTAGAAAACTGAAATGTAGTGAAAGAAACCCCATAAGTCTCCAAAATACCAGTTGTGCGGAGTATCCTCTAGCACCTGTCCAAGAAATCCTGGGCATCCTCTCTCTCTGTTCCACTGAAAGGTGGAGGCTGGAGTCTCCCAAACCACTCCAACCTGCGATGATCATCCTCCAGCATAGCAGGAACTACATGCTCCTGAGCAGCTACAACTGGCTGGGCTGGTGGTGCCCCCGGTGTCTGAAGTCCCTGAACAACTTGCTCTGGCGTGCGGGCAGCGGGAGTCTGGGTGCCTCCCCCATACTGAGAAGTGGTTGAGGTGGTAGTAACTAAGACCGCCTGAGCAAGGCCCGTACACACTGATAGAATCTGGGCAAGGGCCTCCTGAAGACCAGGAATCACAATAGGCACAGGTGATGCCTGAGCTGGTCCCGCCGGAATATCTACCACGGGGAATTGGTCCTGAGCGGGGATAGCTGGGGGATCTATAGGTGCTGCCTAGCTGCTGTGCTGGAGATGTATCTGCCTCTACCACGGCCTCTACCGTGGCCTCAACCTCTCGCGGCCCGAGCTGGTGGTACTGGTAGTTGTCCCTCCTGACCGGTAGCACAAGTCCTCACCATCTGTGAGAGAATGAAATAACAGATGTTTAGTTACCAGAATATAAAGAACGCACGAAGAGAATCCAAGAATGTAAAATTTTCCTAAGGGTTCTGCAACCTCTCGAAGATAAGTACACGCGTGTCCATACAGATCCGCAAGACTCTACTAACCCGCTCATGACTCGTGAAACCTATGTAACCTAGGCTTTGATACCAACTTTTCACGACCCAAATCTAAACCATGTCGTAATGGCACCTATCGTGATACAAGGCAAGCCTATTTCCCAAAATATCACTACTAATTTGATTATAAGAATTTAATAAAGACACTTTCAATATTTGAATTTCTCAATAAAATCAAGCTAAACACTAAAAATAAATATAGAAATGTAGAAAATGAGACCCAAACATCGAGGTGTCACTAGGTCATGAGCGGCTAAATCCATAAGCTAATATATCAACTGTCTAAATGTCAATACAACCCAAAAAGAGAAATAGAAGATAGAAGGAGTAACAAGGTCCTGCGAAGATAAGCCGGCCTGGACCCAACAATCGCCACGCTCAAACACACCTGGATTTGCACATGAAGCGCAGGGTGTAGTATGAGTACAACCGACTCAGCAAGTAACAGAAATAACTAAGAAACTGAGTAGTAGTGACGCGCTAAGCAGAACAATTCATTTAATAATTTTTCACAGTTAAGAATAAACAGGAGTAAAGGGTAAATTTCATGAATCATCAAATACTACAAGGAATTAGCAGATAAATGCAGCAACGACAAAAATATATGAAACCTCACAGCAATGTCACTCAATCCCTCAGCCCTCAATGCACATGCTCAATAGGTACCTGCGCTCACTGGGGATGTTCAGACTCCGGATGAGCTCCTACAGCCCAAGCGCTAATCTGTATAGACTGCTCACGTGTTGCACGGACAACTCACGTGCTATCATATCATATCTGGATCCGCACGGACAACTCACGTGCTATAGTACAATATGGATGCGATAGAACAACTCACGCGCTATAGTACAATATCTCACAACAGGCCTTAGGCCTCACTCAGTCATGTACCTCTCTAGCCTCACAGTTTTCAACAAATAAAGGAAAGCAGTCCAAATCAAGTATTACAGTGTATCAGCAAGATATAGAGGCTGAGGTAAACATGTACAAGAACTTCTATGACTGAATGCAACTAATATGAGCATGATTAAAGCCTAAGTATGATCCTTAACATGAAGACAGTCAAGTTCAACAGACATGTAAACACATAAACACAAATAACGACTATTAGGCCTCACAACCTCACGGGACGGACCAAGTCTCAATCCCTCGCGGCGTACACCCACACGCCCGTCACCTAGCGTGGGTATCACCACCAAACAGTCACATGGTATCAATTCTTCGGGTTTATACCCTCAAAGTCAGAGTTAAAACTGTTACTTACCTTAACAGCGTAAAATCCTACTCTGGGACGCCCTCGCCCCTCGATTCGGTCTCCAAAAGCTCTAATCTATCCACAACCAGAACAATACTATCAACATAAGCTAAAATATGAATTCCACAAGAATAACTACAAAATTAGGCCCAAAACCTGAAATTGGCTAAAACTCGACCCCCCGCCCACGTCTCAAAACCCGACAAAAATTGCAAAACTAGAAAGCTCGTTCACTCCAGAGTCTAACCATATCAAATTCATCAAAATCCAACTCCGTTTGGTCCCTCAAATCCTCACCTCAAACTCTCCAAAATTCAAGCCTTAACCCCTTCAACTTCACCCCAAATTCCCACTAATTTCATGATTAAACAGTGGAAAATCATCCTAAACACGCGTAATAGAGCCCAAGCAACTTACCTCACTGATGTCTCTTGATTCCCCTTGAAAATCACTGCCGAAAGCTCAAAATCCGGCTAACAATGGTGAAGAATGGGCTAAAATTCGAAAAGTATGGCTTTTACACTTTCTGCCCAGGCATCTCGCACCTGCGACCCCATACTCATACATGCACGACCGCATCTGCGGTCCAAAGGTCGCACATACGACTTCCACTTACTCGCCCACTTCCGCATCTGCGGATCTTCCCTCTGCACCCAAGCTCCAATCACCTATTTCCGCATCTGCGACCATCGCTCATGCGGCTCCCTAATCGTAGGTGCGGAAAAACACCAGAACTTCAATTCACCAGAAGACAGCACTTTCAACCTCTAAAATCCAATCCGTTACTCACCCAAAGCACACCCGAGGCCCTCGGGACCTCAACCAATAACACCAACAAGTCATATACCAATACACGAACTTAGTCGAACCTTCAGAACACCCAAAACAACACCACAATACCAAATTAACCTCGGATTCAAGCCTAAGAACATCTAAACTTCTAAAATTCGCCAACAACGCCGAAACCTACCAAACCACGTCCGAATAACCTCAAATTTTTCACACACGTCACAAATGACACTACGAACCTACTCCAACTTTCGAAATTTCATTCCGACCCCAATACCTAATTTTTCACTGCCGACCAAAATAGCCAAATTTCCAACTTTCACCAATTCAAGCCTAAGTCTATCACGGACCTCCAAATTACATTCTGGACGCACTCCTAAGTCTAAAATCACCTAACGGAGCTAACCGTGGTTTTTGATATTGCAATGGCAAGCAAACAGAAGGGTTTCCCTCTTTCGAGTATAGGCTTTCCCACTGGAATACGAATGAGATCTAGAATTACACCATATAATAGTACATGACTTTTCTTCTCGAACCCACCTCCTCCAAATAAATTGCACCTCCATAATTCAATTCGAGATAGATAGAAGTCGCCAACTTTGATAAGCATAGCATTGCAAGCAAATAGAGCAGAGAGCTTACCCTTTCTTTCTATTAGAGTCACGAGCTTGTTGTAGTCGGTCGGTTCGTTCGGAAATCATGGTAGTATTTTCATGGAGATTATTGGGAAAAATCCAAATCCGAGTTCATCTACTCCTAAGTCAACATCCGGTTGACTTTTCCAACTTAAGCTTCCTAATAAGAGACTAAGTGTCTCATTTCGCTCCAAAACTACTCCGGACCCGAACTTACCAACTCGATACAACACAACACAGCTGAACAACACATAACAAAGCAGAAATTGAGAAAACGGTGCTATAACTCTCGGAACGACCGACCGGATCGTTATAGCAGGTCACACAAAAAAAAACCATCTTTACACAAATAGTCGTCTATATTAATTGTTTACCTTTTTTACCATATGGATTTATACATTGATTATACACAATTATACACATATAACACATAAATTATGCATATATTATACCTTTACCAGTTATTTATAGTTTAAGCAATTGGGTGATTAGCTATTTGGGTTAATTCTTTTATAAAAAAAAAAGAGGTGAAATTTAAGTTATAGGGATGTAACGAAGATTTTGTTCCAAATGCGTCGTAGTACACCATAAACGTGTTGTGACCACTTATAACTTGTTGGTGGTGTACAGCTTTTGATCTGATCTCCTCAACAGCTAAAAGTCAACCCAATTAGCCTACCAGTCGCAAAAGAGATCGCTATCACTACTTTCATCAAACTGAGAAACAATTTGATGAAACCCCCCACATTAGAAATCGACCACATTTATTGGCATCAGAAGCTAAAGTCAGAAGAAGGCTGCAAATTAATTTGGTTGGCAAACAGAGACCAAATTAAACACCACACTACGTACGTACGAGGGTGAAGTCAAGGATTCAGTAGCTAATGTTAGACCATTTGGTAACATATGAATTCCCCCTTCATGAATCAGTTCATACTCATCGTAACTAAAATGTATTTCCTACTTTTGTAATCAACACACATCCAATAATGTCACACACGCTTACACATAAATAGTACTCCGTCAGTTTCAATTTCGACGAGGTAGTTTGATTTGACACGGAGTTTAAAAGAACAGAGGGAGGTTTTTAAAATTTGTGGTCTTACAAGCTAAAGGGATAAAAGTTTTATGGTTATAAAAGCTTCCCATTAAAGGTAAAATAGATAAATGAAAAGTTTAAAGTTGAATTATGTTCAATTATAAAATGTGTCATTCTTTTATTGAACGGATTAATAACGAGAGAGTGTCATCAAAATTGAAACGGACGGGAGTAGTACTAATATATATTTTTTTAAAAGAAAAAGTTCCTATACCGTTAGAGGAACATGGAAGGGAATTAGGACAATGGACCGTGAGAATTTAATACATACCTGTATGTGAAAGACACATAGATATCACAAGATTGTAAAAGTGATGGTATATATATCAAAAATTCTACACGAAATATGTAAAAACCGTAATATAAGACCTACGAACACCCATTATTTCAAGATTGATACAAGAGTTTAGCTCAACTGACTACTCTGTGTATGTTGGTTTAATATGGGAATCGAATAAGGAATTTTTATATTCCTATACATTATTTAAAATTTTATTATTTTACTTACTCAAGTTTCTATTTAATTACATATTATATATAATTTACCAATTAAGTACATTTTAGGATTTTAATTGATAATAAATTAACTCATATTAATCACTCTAATGTACATATCTCACTCTCCCATATTTCTCTCTCCATAGCCCCCACGTATCTTCAATATCTCCCTCCATTATTGCCTGTTTTCACTCTTTTTCAAAAAATTCCTCTCCATTTTGACAGATTTCAGCTCTAAATACTCTACCACATTTGTAGTTGCTTAAATTTTTGCTTAACTTTTAATGAAGAAGAAAACACTTTCGAAGATTAGCCCTAAAAGGAAGTAGGTGATAGAGTTTCCACCATTGACAGCCACTAAGAAGCTTTGATATTGAATTTGGGTGTTCAAAAACCATGAATATTGTGTGAAAGTTGAAAAATAGTTATATTATGTATGAATCGTTACATAAATTTGTATTTAAGTTATCAATTCTAATTTTTTTACATAAAATTATTGATACGTATCAAATTGTACTAAGAGAGTAAGTTTTGATTGAAATTACAGAGAGAAAGAAGCACACACAAAATATATACAAATCAAATACAAAATATACAAAAGTTGTATTGTATAAAATTTGTATAATAATTATTTTTAAGTTGTATGATATTGTAGCTGTATTTAACTGGTAGAAATAATATATGAAAGTTGTAGATAAATTGTAGATTAGTTGTAATTATGTCCAAATATATACAAAATATTATAAAAGTCATATTGTATAAAATTTGTGTAATAATTGTATTTAAGTTGTATGATATTATAGTTGTATTTTACTGGGTAAAAGTAATGTATGAAAATTATAAATAAGTTATATACTATAAAATTAGTTGTATGAAATTTATTTTTACTATATATATTATTATAGATATTCAAATTTACACTAAATTTGTACGAAATCGACAACCTCTCCATGGTGTGATGGACATGTATTTCGAAGATAATGCTGGTGTAATTGTGAACCCCAAGGGCAAATTGAAAGGATCTGCAATTACAGGGACAATTGAGAAAGAGTATTTTGATATGTGGCATAGGTTTGCAAGTGATGTTAATGTTATCGTGTAGGAGAGTCTTTGAGTAGTTTGAGATTCTCATTTAATGGTTGATTTACGTTTTTGGATATCAAATTATTGTCTTAGTAAGAGTTACCGAGTATTAGTTTTGAAAAAGAAATTTTAAAACAAATTAGCTAGAGATAGAAATTGAAGAGCAGTCAGTTTGTTGGATGAGTTCTGTATTTATTTTTTTTTCATTTTTTCATAGATAGGGGATGAGAAGAAACATAATCACACCATTAAATTTCCATTAGGAACATGTGGCATCATTCAAGTTATGTATTGAAACCTTGAAACCTACTGGAGCATTAAATAATGAAGGTAATTTCAATCCAAAAACTAGAGAGGAGCCGTGTCTTATTTATTGAAAGAGAAGGGGAGAGAAAATAGGAAAATAATATAACTAAATTTTCTATTTTAAGGCACTAATAATGAATTGCATATAATTTATAAGTAATTCTTATTTAAGAAAGATAATATACAATATTAAAATATTATTTAGTAAATAAATTTCAAATATTATATAGGAAGAATCTCATCAAATAAATTCCCTAACGTGGTCCATATACCGGAGTTGTACCTCATGGCTTGCGGGCCTTTGTGGCCATTTTAAAAGATAAACTCTTGATCGAATTACTTAGCCCCTGTTTGATATAGATTTTGCCAAGCTTTTTTTCAGAAAAAAAAAAAAACCCGCAAAATATGTTTGTTTATAGATTTTATTTATGTTTTGGCAGATTTTGAAAATCTTCCCAAAACTAGCTCTAGACTTATTTTTGGCCCAAAATATTATTGTTTGATTTTTTTTAATAATTTTAAAAATTACCCCAAATTTTTATATTTTAGAAAAAACTTCACCATCTATTATGACCCAACTAATCCACCAGTTAATTACTATCATTTTCTTTTGGACTGATGGATCTTGTAATATTATTGTAACCTGACGAATTATAGTAGTTAGTAATTGTGTTATTGGCAGTTGGTATTAAAATATCAGGTTATGATTTTAGGATAGCGTATGTAGTTTACTATAAAAATAATAAGTTTGTGCCAAACCCATCTATGTTCGGATTATGGTTTGTGACAATGATAATGAATGACATCGATGAAGGTTCTGCATATACAGAATTAGCAAGCTTGTTTGTTTGGTATTGTTGGGTATTTTGGATAGTTTTTAGAACTTATGAATATAAGTCACATTTCATGTTTTTGTTTAAAAAAAGGGAAATATATTTTGAAAAATTATATCTAAACAAATTTTTATCTTAAACTCAAACTTCATCGGAAACAGATTTTTTAAAACAAATTTAGAAATCTATTAAAAAACGCTAGCTTAGTTTTTACAATTTTAGCTGATAATCATCACATCACATTCTGACAAACAGGTTGGTTTCCCCACCCCTCTACCTACTAGCTACCACATCAAGCTTCTACAAAATTGAATGCGCTTCTCAATTTCCTGTTTGCAGTAAATGAAGATATGAAAAAAGAAATATTTTGCGTGATTTAATTTTGTTAATTAGATAGATTCAACCATTGGGATGGTAGATTCATGAGTTTTATCACTAAGTAATGAATATGCTCGAAATTATTGAAGTGTATGGATATCAAACACTTGATAGAGTGGGGCTGGTGAAGAATAATGTAGATTAATTGTTGCAAGCGAAACAGACCAAAAGGGGAGACAATAAAGATAAGATAATATATACCAATAAGGCAAAAGTTGGGATCTTGTCTAGCCGTTCTAAGACATTGCGTCAAGTGAGTATAGAACTCTTTAATATCGAATTTGGGATCTCTAATGTTTTTTCCCATAAACTATCCCCATCATCTCGTATATTCATTTAAAACACAAACAACATGAAAAAACAAGGAAGAAATTAAAGCAGTGATAAAATTATTTTTGTGTGATTTGTAGTTCGAGCCCGTGAAAGCAATCACTTACATTAAATTAGGCTATCTACATCACATTCCTTGAGGTGCGACCATTTCCCGACCTTGCGTTATCAAGGAATACCTCATCTACAGTAGCCTCCTTTTTTTAAAAAATCCAATACGTAGTCATAGCATCATTTACGACTGCCATTACGTACGGACTGCACCTAATATATATGCTATGTATTTGCCTACATTATTGGAGCTAAGGGTAAATCTCGGGTAATCGGCATTAATACATCAAAAGCTATCTTTCAAGATGAGAAGAAAGTCATGAATAGAACTCCGTTAGAAATGGCCGGCTGTACAAAGCATTTCATATTAGTCCGGAGAAGGACCACACCTCGAGTGATGTAGACAGCTTACTGTGACTGATTTTATGGTTCGAACCATAACCTATAAATCACACGAAAATAACTTTTATCTTCCTCAGAAACAACACGTACATGAAGTCTCAAATCACACACAACTATGTACGTATTAATTAAGCATTACACAAACAAAGCTAGAGTTATAGCCTGACACCTAATTTCCAGAGGTAAAATATATACTACTACCAATATGCAATCAGCAACAACACTTCCAAAAATTATGCAACGGAAAAGGTTTTAAATAAATAAAACACTAAGCAAATACATAAGCTTATCTAAACTAATTCTGGATTGAGACATAATTGTTTTATGCTAAGCAAAATATCAATGCCTTTTTCTTAATTACTAGTAGTGCAACAAGTTCTAATCATCTTTAGGCACTTGTAATTACTGAAAGCTTGAACCTGGAGCACTGTAAATAGCAAGATCAGTCCAACCATTACTACCATTCCAACAGTTAGATTCTTCAACACTCTGAACAGGACACAAATATTCATCAGTACTATTATTCACACCCTGAGGAGCAGCATCTGAGCCCGAGACAAGGCTCGAATTGGGATTCAAAGCTTCAAACAAATTCCCAATTTCCGGCCCGTTTGATGTCAACAGCGAGCTGAAAGGCCCGTGAGCTGCAACATTAGGTATAGGAAAAGACTCTGTTTTTGGATGTGCTGTTGAAGACGACGTCGTTGAGGAGGAGGAGCGTTTACTATTTGAAGAAGAAGTAGAAGAACGTTTAGTGTTTTTGCGAGAGGCGCCACCAACTGGAATGTTTCGTAAAGTACCTCCTTTAGTCCAATACCTTTTACAGTTCTTACAAAAGTGACGTGGCTGAGAGAGGTTGTAATTGTTGTAGTAACAGAATTTTGTGTTAATTGAGTCACATCTAGGACATTTCAAGATTTCTTGTTCTGGAAATTGAAGCCTGATCTCTGAATATACTGATGGATTTTGCATATTCATACTCTGTAAAAACAATAAAGATCCAATTTTTGGAATGAAAAAGCTGACTAATAAAAGGATATTAGTGAACCAAGGGAAATTTTGTTGTATTATTGTTGAGACACTAAAATTGTGGTTATAGAGTGATTTTCATATTTGGGTTTGTCTGTTACTAAGAAGACAGAAAAAGTGTAACTGGGGCTTATGAGATGTGGCGAAAAAGAGGACAAAAAGGTGAAGATTTTTACAAAATCTGCAGAAAGAAACAAGAAGAAATGAATGAATAAATAAAGAAAAGAAGGAAGCAAGAAATTATATAGGCTATAAGAAAGTGAGGAGAACGTATAGATTCTGAAGATCTGGAGAATTCCAACTTCTCACCAAATCAGTGACTTACTACAGATTTAAATCTAAATGATGGAAGCAGATAAATGGATGTCAGTTGAATGAATAATGTGAATGAACTAAGCAATTTCGTGTGAGAGTGACGACCAAATATCATGTACACACACTGGCACACAATGTTGAAAGAGAGAGAGAGAGAGTACAGACTACAGAGTGAGGCCAAAAAGAAAGAAGAAAAAAAAGTAATTGCAGTCTCTCTCAAAGTTGGATTTGGAGTAGATAAAGGACAAATTTCGATTTATCCCCTCGACAACATATTTTTAACAAGTGAGATTTGAGAGGATAGTGCATACTTAAATTTTATCCTATTTTAAAAATATAGAAAGTCTATTTTCATTAGACCTCAGCTCAATATTTTTAATTTTAGCGCCATTGGAAAGAAAATTAGACAAAAGGATGAAAATGCCTTATAAAGAAAACAAACGATTATTTCGTTTGCAATTTTAGCAGACAAAGAAAGTTAATTAGAAGATAAGTATATAATTACACCGTACGAATCTATATCGATATTATTATAAAAGCATGAATAAAATATTAGTTTATAAAAACAACCTTTTAATTAACTCACAGTAAAATAATATAACTAAACATTAGCTTTCTGTCACGATCCGAAATCCCACCTTCGGACTGTGATGGCGTCTAACGTTGAACCCGCTAGACAAGCCAATGTTACTGGTTATTCTACTTTATTCCTTTGTTATTTAGTATTTAAAAAGTGACATACACGAACAAATAGAAATACGAATGCGGAAGATAAGAAATTCAACAACTTAAATAATACATCTTACGAAATTTCCTTAAACATACCCTCAGAACTGGTGTCACAATTTCACGGACAGTCTAAGATTTACTAAAAACATGTGTCTTAAATAAACAAGTGTAGCTGTCTAGAAATACAAGATAAGACAGAAGGAAAGAAATAGATGGTGACGCCAAGGCTACAGACACCTGCAGGACTACCTCGGTGTCGTCGTGGACTGAAGGATACCCCCTCGCTCAATGTCCATTGGGTCCCGCTCCGTAATCTGCACAACATAAAGAAGTGCAGGTGTAGCATCAGTACAACCGACCTCATGTACTGAGTAAGTGCCGAGCTTAACCTCGGCGAAGTAGTGACGAGGCTCGGATACGACAAATAATAAACACCTGTACAATTTAATAATATATAATAGAAATAACGGCAGGAAGTAAACAGTTAAGTACAAATACGGGGAAAACATACTGTATACAAAGGGGAAAACACTTATTGAGTAATAGAACATGACAACCGTCTAGTATCAAAATAACAACAGAGAACAAACAAGTGCACAACATCACCCTTCGTGCTTTATTCTCATCCTCACCAACACAAGTGCACAGCATCACCCTTCGTGCTTTACTCTCATTATCACCAAAACAAGTGCACGGCATCACCCTTCGTGCTTTTATCTCACAATATCATGGCACGACATTATCCTTCGTGCATTATCTCTTATATCATGGCACGACATCACCCTTCGTGCTTTTAAAATCACATATCGACACGACATTAACCTTCGTGCTCTTAAATATAAAATCATGGCAAGGCATCACCCGTTGTGCTTTACACTCTCATCCTCACAATGCAATAAGTAAATACACGGCATCACCCTTCGTGATTTACACTCTTCCTCACCCAAACAATAATCAGAACACAATTTGGCAAGGAAGAACCACAATACAGACCATAATTTTATAACATCCCGGCAAGGAAACAGTAACAGAAATATCACCGTCCCGACAAGGGACACAACTATAACCAATCTCACTAAACGTACAACATAACCAAATAATCCGAGACCAAATAACTAATCAACAGTGATCACAACCAATTATTCAAACAATTGAATAATCTCCAAAATGAAATCTACTTCATAACTCAGTGGATATCAAAGAAAAACACATATACTATAAGATATGACTCACGGGCATGCTTGACAACAAGGTATAGGTACTCGTCACTTCACCTATACATTGAACATGATAATAACACGTAGCACATATGATTCAACACCTATTCCCTCAAGCTAAGATTAGGCCAAACACTTACCTCGGCTCCAATAATGCAAATCAAGACTCTACCACCTTTTTTCCTCTCGAATCTGACTCAGAAACAATCGTATATAGACATAATAGACTCATTAATATCAATAATTATTCAACAACTCAATTCCAAAGCCTAATTATAGATTTTTCAACATTCTTCCAAAATTTCCAAAATTTCCAAAATTCGACCCTGGACCTGCTTGGTCGAAACACGAGGTTCGGACCAAAACCCGATCACCCATTCACCCACGAGCCCGAATATACATTTTTTTTTCAAATCCGACCCCAATACGAGGTCAAATTCCCAAAAAATTGAAAAGCCCTAACTCTACCCAAAAAACACAATTTTCTACCTTTAATTTCATGATTTTAGGTCTAGAATCTAATAAATGTTGATGAAAATGGAAGAAAACGAAGTTAAGATCACTTACCTATGAAGCTATGGTGGAAGAGCTCTTCAAAAATCGCTTATGGGGTGTGGGGAAGAAGGAGTTTGAGAAAAAATAGGGTGAGTCCCGTATCGATTCTGTTTTGGGTATTAAAATGACTGGACGGATTTAAAGCAGTGCGTTCGCAGCAGGAGGCCTGCGTTCGCACAGACTTGGATTTATTGAGCAGTGCATTCGCGGTTGTGGGGCCACGTTCGCATAGGGTATTTGCACCCAGCCCCCAGGTACCCCTCCTATGCTGTGCGTTCGCAACCTACATGTGCGTTCGACAGTGTCCCAAACATACCCTCCGTGTTCGCATCCAATGTGGTGCGTTCGCACAACTCATTTTCCACCCCGACCCCCAGACCTCTATAACCCTGTGCGTTCGCACGCCCTTGGATGCGTTCACATAGGGTAAAATACCTGGACACCAAAAAATGCATTAAAACACCAGATTTTTCACCACTTTTGCACTCCGACGCCTACCCGGAACTCACTCGATCCCTCGAGGCTCAAAACCAAATACACAGACAACCTCATAAACATCCTACAGACTTATTCGAATAATTAAACCACCAAAATAGCATCATAAACATCGAATTAAACCTCAAAATCTATAGAAATTCTCAAAAACTTCATAAACTTCAAATTTTCCATTTTTGATCCGAATTACGTCAAACTAAGTCCGTTTCTCACCAAGATTCACAGATAACACATATAAGACATATTGAACCTATTCTGGGCTCCGGAACCATAATACGCGCCCGGTTTCATAGGTTTCTCATTTTCAAAAACCTTATATTTTTTAAAAAACAATTTTTTTCAAAAATTCATTTCTCGGACTTGGCACCTCAGAATTCTATTCCGGGCATACGCCCAAGTCCCATATTTTTCTACAGACCCTATGGGGCCGTCAAATTATGTGTCCGGGTCCATTTACCAAAAATGTAGACCAAAGTCAACTTTATTCAAATTTCAAAACAAAAATATCATTTTTATCAATATTTCACATAACGGCTCCCCGACTATACGCTCGGGCTGCGCACGTAAATTGAGGTGAGATATAAGGAGGTTTTTACGGCCTCGGAACACAGATTTAGCTAAAATTACACGGGATGACCTTTTGGGTCATCACAATCTCCACCTCTAAAATAACCGTTCGTCCTCGAACGGACATAGAAAGGTACCTGAATCGGGGAAAATATGGGGATATCGGCTCCGCATATCGGACTCAGACTCCCAGGTAGCTACCTCAATAGGCTGACCTCTCTACTGAACACGAACCGAAGGATAACTCTTCGATCTCAACTGACGAACCTGTCGAGCTAATATGGCTACTGGCTCCTCCTCATAAGTCAAATCCTTGTCCAACTGGACACCACTGAAGTCAAGTACATGAGAGGGATCGGCAATATACCTATGAAGCATAGATACATGAAAAATCGGGTGTACGACTGATAGATTAGGTGGCAAAGCAAGTCTGTAGGCCACCTCTCCCACCTTGTCCAGAATCTCAAATGGACCAATGAACCTAGGGATCAACTTGCCCTTCTTTCCGAACATCATCACGCCCTTTAAGGGCGACACCCGAAGAAACACCCGGTCTCCAATCATAAATGCCAAATCACGAAATCTGCGATCCGCATAACTCTTCTGCCTGGACTGAGTTGTACGAAGTCTATCCTGAATAATCTTCACTTTACCCAAGGCATCCTGGACTAACTCTGCACCCAACAATCTAGCCTCTCCCGGCTCGAACCACCCAACTGGCGACCGACACCGCCTACCATACAACGCCTCATACGGAGCCATCTGAATGCTCGACTGATGATGTGTTGTAGGCAAACTCAGCTAAAGGAAAGAATTGATCCCATGAACCTCCAAAATCAATGACACAAGCTCGCAACATATCCTCCAAAATCTGAATAGTACGCTCGGACTGTCCGTCCGTCTGAGGATGAAATGTTGTGCTCAAATCAACCCGTGTGACCAACTCACGTTGAAATACTCTCCATAAATGGGAGGTAAATTGATTACCTCGTTCAGAAAGAATAGACACGGGCACACCATGCAAATGAACAATCTACCTGATGTAGATTTTTGCCAACTTCTCTGAAGAATACGAAACTGATACAGGAATGAAGTGTGCTGACTTGGTCAGCCTATCCACAATGACCCACACCGCATCAAACATCCTCTGAGTCCGTGGGAGTCCAACTACAAAATCCATGGTGATACACTCCCACTTCCACTCAGGAAGCTCAATCTGCTGCATCAAACCACCGGGTCTCTAGTGCTCGTACTTAACCTACTGACAGTTCAAGCACCGATCTACATATGCTACAATATCCTTCTTCATCCTCCGCCACCAATAATGCTACCGCAAGTCCTGGTACATCTTTGCGGCGCCCAGATGAATGGAATACCGGGAACTATGGGCCTCCTGCAATATCAACTCCCGAATGCCATCAACATCAGGTACACAAATCCGACCCTGCATCCTCAAGACTCCCTCATCATCAACAGTGACCTACTTGGCACCTCCGTGCCGGACCGTATCTCTAAGAACAAATAAATGATGATCATCATACTGCATGGCCCGGATATGATCATATAATGAAGAACGGGCCACAGTATGGGCCAAAACACTGCCAGACTCAGAAACCTCCAGTCTAATTAACCGGTTGGCCAAAACCTGAACATCTAAAGCAAGTGGTCGCTCTCCGACTGATAAATAAGCAGGACTACCCATCCTGGCTGACTTTCGGCTCAAGGCATCGACCACCACATTGGCCTTCCCCGGATGATATAAGATGGTAATGTCATAATCCTTCAACAACTCTAACAATCTCCTCTGCCTCATGTTCAACTCTTTCTGCTTGAACATATACTGCAAACTCTTATGATCCGTGAACACCTCACATTGCACCCCATACAGATAGTGCCTCCAAATCTTTAATGCATGAAAAATAGTTCCTAACTCTAAATCATGAACTGGATAGTTCTTCTCATGAACCTTCAACTGACGAGAATCATAGGCTATAACCTTTCCACCCTGCATCAACACTGCACCAAGTCCCACCCGTGAAGCATCACAATAGACGGTATATGGCCCTGAACCTGTGGGCAAGACTAACACTGGCGCCGTGGTCAAGGCTGTCTTGAGATTCTGAAAGCTCGCCTTACACTCATTTGACCACATGAACTGGGCACCCTTCTGAGTCAATCTGGTCATCGGGGCTGCAATGGATGAAAAGCCCTCCACAAACCGGCGATAATAGCCTGCTAAGCCCAAGAAACTCCGAATCTCTGTAGCTGAAGTGGGCCTAGGCCAATCTCTGACTGCTGAAATCTTCTTGGGATCCACCTGAATACCCTCTGATGATACCACATGGCCTAGAAATGCAAATGAACTCAACCAGAACTCACACTTGGAAAATTTGGCATACAACCGACTATCCTTCAGAGTCTAGAGGACGACTCGAAGGTGCTGCTCATGCTCCTCTCGGCTACGGGAGTAAATCAAAATATCATCAATGAAAACAATCACAAATGAGTCCAAATAGGACCTGAACACCCGGTTCATCAACTCCATAAAAGCAGCGGGGGAATTTGTCAACCCAAAAGACATCACCAAGAACTCATAATGCCCATACCGGGTGCGAAAGGCCGTCTTAGGTACATCAGACGCCCTAATCCTCAGCTGATGGTAACCAGATCTCAAGTCAATCTTGGAAAAAACTGTAGCACCCTGAAGCTGGTCGAATAAATCATCAATCCTCGATAAAGGATACTTATTCTTAATAGTAACCTTGTTCAACTGTCGGTAGTCAATACACATCCTCATTGAGCCATCTTTATTCTTAACAAACAACACTGGGGCACCCCACGGAGAAACACTAGGCCTAATAAAGCCTTTATCCAACAAATCCTGCAACTGACCCTTCAACTCCTTCAACTCTGGCGCGGCCATATGATACGACAGAATAGAAATGGACTGAGTTCCCGGAACAAACTCAATGCAAAAGTGAATATCCCTGTTGGGTGGCATACCCGGCAGGTCAGCAGGGAATACCTCTGAAAACTCACGAACCACAGACACAGACTCCATAGAAGGAACCTCGGCACTAGAATCACGAACATAGGCCAAATAGGCCAAGAAACCTTTCTCGACCATACACTGAGCCTTCATATATGATATAACTCTACCGGAAGAATGACTAGGAGTCCCTCTCCACTCCAAACGAGGTACTCCTGGCAAGGCCAAGGTCACTGTCTTTGCATGACAGTCCAGACTAGCATGGTAGGGAGATAACCAATCCATCCCCAAAATAACATCGAAGTCAACCATATCTAGAAGCAAAAGATCTACGTGAGTCTCCAGACCACCAATAACCACTAAGAATGAACGGTAGACTCGATCTACCACAATAGAATCACCCACCGGGGTAGACACATATACAGAAGTACTCAGGGAATCACGGGACATGCTCAGATAAAGGGAAAAATATGAAGACACATAGGAGAATGTAGAACCCGGATCAAATAAAAGCGAAGCATCTCTGCTGCAAACTGAAACCATACCTGTAATAACTGCATCAGAGGCCTCAGCCTCAGGCCTGGCAGGAATAGCATAGCCCGGGGCAGAGCCCCTCCAACCTGAACATCTCTGGGTCGACCTACTGCAGGATGACCTATACCTCTCGTGGCATGTCCTCCACCTCTATGACTCTAACCTCCACCTCTGGCACCTCAACCTCCACCCCTAGTTGGCTGGGGGTGGGGGTGCACCTGGTGTGGGGATCATAGCACGGGTACCCGGATGCTGAGAAGCACTAGAAGCTCGGGGGCAATACCTAGCAATGTTCCATGGATCAACACAAGAGTAACAAGCCCTCTGCTGCTGAGGCTGCTGGCCCTGAATCTGTCCCTGTCGACCAGAATAACCACCCTGGAAGCTCTGAAGTGGCGGTGCACTGATAGGAGCTGATGGTGCACTGCGGGATACCTGAAGTGCCGACTGGAATGGCCTAGGAGGATGACCTCTGCCAAAGGAATATCTGCCTCCAGATGAGGCACCACTGAATTGACCGGAATGGCGAGGTCTCTTGTCAGACCCCTGACTACTGCCCTGCAATAAGACCATCTCAATACGCCTGGCCACATTGGCTGCCTCCTAGAATGAAATATCAGTACCTGTCTCTCTAGCCATCTAGAGACTAATAGCCTGAGCTAGACCCTCAATAAACCTCCTCACCATATCACGATCAGTGGGGAGTATCATGATAGCGTTTCGGGCCAAAGTAATGAACCTGGTCTCATACAGTGTAACAGTCATAGATCCCTGCTGGAGGCGCTCAAACTGCCTACGAAGACCCTCTCTCTGAGTAACTGGTAGAAACTTCTCCAAGAATAACTCGGAGAACTGAGCCCAAGTCAAAGGCAAAGACCCAGCTGGTCTGGTCAAACATTAGTCCCTCCACCAAGTCTTGGCGGTACCAGAAAGACGGAATGTAGCAAAATCAACTCCATTGGACTCCACGATGCCCATGTTCCGAAGAACCTTGTAGCAACTGTCCAAGAAATCCTTGGGATCCTCTGATGGTGCACCAGTAAATGTAGTAGAAAATAGCTTGGTGAACCGGTCCAATCTCCACAAAGCATCGGCAGACATGGCTGCCCCCTCAACTGTCTGTGCCACACAACCCGGCTGAGCTGCTATAGCTGCCTGAGGTGATGGAGTCTAGAACCGAGGAGCTAGTTGCTCTGGTGCGCGGGTATTAGGAGTCTGGGTCCCTCCCCTAGCCTGAGAGACGGCTGGTGCAGTAGGAAGTAGACCGGCCTGAGACACGCTCTCCATAAGGCCCACTAAACAGACCAGAGCGTCCTGAAGAACCGGGGTGGCAATGAACCCCTCTGGGACCTGATCTGGTCCGACTGGAACTGCCTGAGAAGAAATCTCACTGACAAAGTCTACCTGTAGGTCCTCTACTGGTGCTGCTGCTCTGGGCTGACCCCTGGCTCTACCTCGGCCCCTAGCACGGCCTCGGCCCCTAGCACGCCTCGGCCTCGTCCTCGGCCCCTCGTAGGAGCTGCAACAGGAGGATCGGGTTGCTGATCGGTAGATGAGGAAGCATGCGTTCTCGCCATCTGCGAGAGAATAGAATAGAAAATCAGTTAGCATTTAGAATTCAAACCGCACAACAAAGAAGAAGAAATGTGAAGTTATTCCTAACCTTGCAACCTCTGGGGGATAAGTACAGACGTCTCCGTACCGATCCCTCAGACTCTACAAGTTGTCCGTGAATTGTGAGACCTAAGCAACCTAGTGCTCTGATACCAACTTGTCACGAACCGAAATCCCACCTTCGGGCCGTGATCGCGTCTAACGTTGAACCCGCTAGACAAGCCAACGTTACTGGTTATTCTGCTTTATTCCTTTGTTATTTAGCATTTTAAAAGTGATATACATGAACAAATAGAAATAAGAATGCGGAAGATAAGAAATTCACAACTTAAATAATACATCTTACGAAATTTCCTTAAACATACCCCCAGAACTGGTGTCGCAATTTCACGGACAGTCTAAGATTTACTAAAAACATGTGTCTGAAATAAGCAAGTGAGCTCTCTAGAAATACAAGATAAGACATAAGGAAAGAAATAGATGGTGACGCCAAGGCTTGCGGACTCCTGCAGGACTACCTCGATGTCGCCGTGGACTGAAGGATACTCCTCGCTCAATGTTCAATGGGTCCGGCTCAATCTGCACAACATAAAGAAGTGCAGGTGTAGCATCAGTACAACCGACCCCATGTACTGAGTAAGTGCCGAGCCTAACCTCGGCGAAGTAGTGACGAGGCTAAGACACGACAAATAATAAACACCTGTGCAATTCAATAATATATAATAGAAATAACGGCAAGAAGTAAACAGTTAAGTACAAATACGCGAAAACATGCTGGGGTACAAAGGGGAAAACACTTAGTGAGTAACAGAACATGACAACCGTCTAGTATCAAAATAAAAACAGATAACAAACAAGTGCACGACATCACCCTTCGTGCTTTACTCTCATTCTCACCAAAACAAGTGCACGGCATCACCCTTCGTGCTTTACTCTCATTCTTACCAAAACATGTGCACGGCATCACCCTTCGTGTTTTTACCTCACAATATCATGGAACGACATTATCCTTCATGCATTATCTCTCATATCATGGCACGACATCACCCTTCGTGCTTTACTCTCATTCTTACCAAAACATGTGCACGGCATCACCCTTCGTGTTTTTACCTTACAATATCATGGAACGACATTATCCTTCATGCATTATCTCTCATATCATGGCACGACATCACCCTTCGTGCTTTTAAAATTACAATATCGGCACGGCATTAACCTTCGTGCTCTTAAATATAAAAACATGGCATGACATCACCCTTCATGCTTTACACTCTCATCCTCACAATGCAATAAGTAAATACACGGCATCACCCTTCGTGCTTTACACTCTTACTCACCCAATCAATAATTAGAACACAATTTGGCAAGGAAGAACCACAATACAGACCATAATTTTACAACATCCCGGCAAGGGAACAATAACAGAAATATCATCGTCCCGGCAAGGGACACAGCTATAACAAATCTCACTGAACGTACAACATAACCAAATAATCCGAGACCGAATAACTAATCAACAGTGATCACAACCAAGTATTCCAACAATTGAATAATCTCCAAAATGAAATCTACTTCATAACACAGTGGATATCGAAGAAAACACATATACTATAAGATATGAATCACAGGCATGCTTGACAACAAGGTATAGGTACTCGTCACCTCACCTATACATTGAACATTATAATAACACGTAGCACATATGACTCAACACCTATTCCCTCAAGCTAAGATTAGGCCAAACACTTACCTCAACTCCAAGAATGCAAATCAAGCCTCTACCACCGCTTTTCCTCTCGAATCCGACTCCGAAACAATCGTATATAGACATAATCGACTCAATAATATCAATCATTATTCAACAACTCAATTCCAAAGCATAATTATAGATTTCCCAACATTCTTCCAAAATTTCCGAAATTCGACCCCGAGCCTGCTTGGTCGAAACACGAGGTTCGAACCAAAATCCGACCACCCATTCACCCACGAGCCCGAATATACAATTTATTTTGAAATCCGACCCCAAAACGAGGTCAAATTCCCAAAATTTCAAAAAGCCCTAACTCTACCCGAAAACCTAATTTTCTACCTTTAGTTCCGTGATTTTAGGCCTAGAATCTAATAAATGTTGATGAAAATGGAAGAAAATAAAGGTAAGATCACTTACCTATGAAGCTATGGTGGAAGAGCTCTTCAAAAATCGCCTATGGGGTGTGGGGAAGAAGGAGTTTGAGAAAAAATGGGGTGAGTCCCGTATGGATTCTGTTTTTTGGTATTAAAATGACTGGACGGATTTAAAGGCCTGCGTTCGCAGCAGGAGGCGTGCGTTCGCACAGACTTGGATTTATTGAACAATGCGTTCGTGGTTGTGGGGCCGCGTTCGCACAGGGTACTTTCACCTAGCCCCCAAGTACCCCTCCTATGTTGTGCGTTCGCAACCTACATGGTGCGTTCGCACAGTGTCCCAAACATACCCTCCGCATTCGCATCCAATGTGGTGCGTTCGCACAACCCATTTTCCACCCCGACCCCCATACCTCTATAACCATGTGCGTTCGCACGCCCTTGGGTGCGTTCGCGTAGCGGAAAGTACCTGGATACCATAAAATGCATTAAAACACCAGATTTTTCACCACTTTTGCACTCCGACGTCTACCCGGAACTCACCCGAGATCTCGGGGCTCAAAACCAAATAAGCACACAACCTCATAAACATCCTACAGACTTATTCGAATATTTAAACCACCAAAATAGCATCATAAACATCGAATTAATCCTCAAAATCTATAGAAATTGTCAAAAACTTCATAAAATTCAAATTTTCCATTTTTGATCCGAATTACGTCAAACTAAGTCCGTTTCTCATCAAGTTTCACAGATAACACATATAAGCCTGTTCCGGGCTCTGGAACCATAATACGGGCCCGGTTTCACAGGTTTTACATCAAATCTCATTTTCAAAAACCTTTATATTTTTCTGAAAATAATTTTCTTCAAAAATTCATTTCTCGGACTTGGCACCTCGAAATTCGATTCTGGGCATACGCTCAAGTCCCATATTTTTTTACAGACCCTCCGGGACCGTCAAATCACGAGTCCGGGTTCGTTTACCAAAAATGTTGACCAAAGTCAACTTTATTCAAATTTCAACACAAAAATATTATTTTTATCAATTTTCACATAACGGCTCCCCGTCTATACGTTCGGACTGCGCATGCAAAATGAGGTGAGATATAAGGAGGTTTTCACGGCCTCAGAACACAGATTTAGCTAAAATTACGCGGGATGACCTTTTGGGTCATCACATCTTCTAATCCTATTAGTTTTAGGACATAATACTACACGTTAAATTTTTTTATATAATTAATTTTAAGAATCCTATTAATATAATTATTTTCAAGCATAGATACATAATACCACATGTTATCATGTAAACCTAATACCTTTAGGAACACGTTAGACTTTCTATAATATAATTACTTTCGGGATATGGACGGAAGTCACACTTTAACTTCCTGCCTTGACCTAGGCCTCACATCGATAACCATGTAATCCTATTACTTTTAGTATATACTTCTTAAAAAATTTACATTAAAACGTATTATATTGTCCAAATTAATTTAGAAACATGAGATCCTACATATTATTATAAAAGCACGAATACAATATTGATAGACCAAAATAGCCCTAATAGAAGAACTCATATGGAAAGGATATAACTGTAATAACTTATTTTTTTGGACTACAATAACTTCTATGATAATTTTTTGATATTTAAGATTTTAAAATTTAATACAGTCTTATCTATTGAATTCTTATTAAAAATATATAGGAAGGTTTAATAAAATCAATTTCATAAGAATCCTCCATATTGGTAATACATTACAACTCTATAATATTCAATACCAAGAAAAACTAAAAGTAATGTTAAACGGACTGCATAAAGTATTTAAATTGGGACAAAAATCCTCACGATAATATATTATTATATTATATTTGAACTGCTTTCCTAATCACATAATATTTTTTTATTGTTTATTTTCGTGCAATATAGAAAAATATACCCAAGTTTTAAAGAACAAACAAGAAAAGTTTTAAGAATATAAATGTGTGAGAAAAAGAAAAAAAAAGGTTGGTAACAATCAATCACTAATGATTTTGTAAACATAAAGATCTAAAAATGGTATGTTAGATCGATCTTTTTACTCTTTGAAAATAAAATTGATGGTCGGTAAAATTATAATTATGGTTAAATATTCAAACATGAGATGAACTAATAATAATAATCTGAATCAACAGAAAATAAATAATTTTTGTGTTAAAAACCAAATAATCAAATCTTTCAATTAATTATCTAGCAAGAGGTACCAATTAAATTTTTGTTTAAATTCATCATATGAGTAAAATTATTTTTCAAGTTAAAAAAAGATCTTAGGGTACATAAATTTATTCCATAAGAAGAGTGTCAGAGATCAAACAAAAAAAAAAATAGATCACAAAGTAAAAAAAGATTAATTTAATATTAAGAAGGCCATACAAGTGTTTGAGAAAGCACAACCAAAGCTAAAACATGAAAAAGAATAAGCTTTCAAGACTATATTATAAAAAGACGACTCTAGTATAGCGGAATTATCCTTTGTAGATACCTCCGGTGGAATTGAAATAATATTTTTATGTCATTCATTACTTGCAAATGTCAGATCAAGAGACATGACATTGTTAGCAATAAGAACAAGTGGTGCACCAACAATGATTTTATTATGAGGTCGTACAGCTCATTTTAGATTTGATATACATTTTCAATAACGGAAATAACTACCACAAATATATCAAAGTAGAGCATTAGTGCTAAATTTATAAAGAAAGAAAAAATGATAATATGGTATGAAGCGGTTTTGGCTAAGCCTCAAACGATCGAAACAATCGCCCAGAGTTTTAAAGATATATTGGATATCAATGAATCGTTTGGTGGAAAAGTAATGGTTTGGGAGGTGATTTCTATCAAGTACGATCAACAGTACCAAAATTGACGAAAGTAGAAACTATAAAAGCTAGCTTGCCAAAAATATACTTATGGACTCAAATGAAAAATATTCAAATGACAAGAAATATAAAAGTAAGAACAGATCCAATATTTAGTGACTTCTAGCTTCGTGTCGAAAATCAAGAATAACATCTAATAAATGATGATTTGATTTTCCTAGAACACTTAGTTATCAACCCTAATGGTAATAGTAATATATTTAATAAGGAAAATATTTTCATCATTAGATTAAAACACACTTTATGCAAATTATATGATAGAAATGCTTAGCTAACATAAATGAACATGTTGATCAACTAAATAGAAGGTTGATTGCTAAATTTTATGGTAAAAATAAAATATTTTTCAGTTTGACTCAACAGAAAATGATACCAACAATTACTACCATGAAGAATACTTAAATACTTTAATATCAAACAACCTTATATTGTACATGTTTGTTATCAAGTTCATTATTTCCTACATATTAGTGTCACCATATATATAACAAATTAAGTTAAAATTGATCTTCCAGTGCATATAGGTTGATATTGTAGAAAAATATGTCGTCATGCTACTAAAAACATAGATCTGCTTAATAGCTTATGTAATAGTACACATATGGTATATATAAGTTTTGACAATAATGTCATATATTAAAAACTTATGATATTGATTAATGTGCCTCTAAGTATGTGTTTATCCCCGAATTCAACTTTCGTCTTCTGAAACTAAAGAATATCCTTTTAAATATGTATGAAAATAATTTTCAGTATGTTTATGTTTTGTAGTTATAATAAATAAAGCACTAGGATAAATAACCTAAATATTGGACTATATTTACAACAATATATTTTCTTACATGAATAACTATATGTTATCAATATCGACAACAAGAGTTCTGGTTATAGCATAGAAAGCATAGCATTAGAAGGAAACATATACAAAAAAATATCGTTTATAAAGAAGTGTTCGGTAAGATACCACCACATCAGATACTTTTAAACTACAATACATAATTATCTACTTAATATGACTAAAAATTGATCATTTGTGTAAGTTCTGATGACGTCTTTTCATTTTAAAGTCACGTATTATGCTACTGTAACAATATTTTTCGGCATTTAGATGATTGTTGTATTATTATATATAAAGTTTCTCTCATTAATTAAATTTTGTTGTTAATTCGTATAAATAAATATCTAAACCATCATGTGACATTATTAAAGTGCAACTAGGGGTATGCATTCGAATCGCTTTATCAGTAAATCGAATCGATTATTTGTTATCGATTTATTGATATCAGTTTATCAATTTCGATTCTAAAAAATTTCTTATCGATTTCGATTTTGATTTTGTCCTCTTCGGTTATCGGTTTATCGATAAACCAATAAAATATACTAAAAAGACAACTATACCCTTATTCTATAACACCCTTTCCTTTACCCTAACTTATTATTTCTACTTTCCTCTACCTTTATTATTTCATGATTTCCTCTACCTTATTATTTCCTCTTCAGCCATTCAACGCCGCTTTTCCTCTACTTATTATTTCCTCTTCAGCCGTTCAGCGCCGCTTGGAGTAGACGCCATTTTTCTTTGAGCTTGGAGTAGACGCCATTTTTCAGAACTGTTCTGCCCCTTTAGAGCTCAACGTTTCTCTTCAATCTTCACTCAAAATTCCTCCTTTCTCCCACAGATATGGTAATTCTCTTTCTCCAAATGGGTTCTCTCAGTTTGAGAATTTTGTTGCAGTTTTAAATCTGACTCAGAATCTCTATTAACATTTTCGCTTTCATTCTTTTGGTGTAATCGATTTTGCTGGCCAATTTCAAGATGAGTCAGTTAGATTTTGATATCTCATCAAACATTACAGTTCTTTGTTTAATATATATTTTAACCTTAATTTTACCGCTAAAATAATGACATTTGAAGTATAGTACTAGTAGGTAAGTTCTAGAGACAAATGCCTCTTTGCCTAGGTCACCAACCACCCCCAGAAAGAATTAACAAAAACAAAGAAAATTACATTTACTAGCAGTCAAAAGTAAACGTGGAAGCAGTAGAAAATTTTGGAAGTGCTAAACTTGGTTTGTATTGTATATATATAACGTATAAACAACTCTGTATTGGAGTGTTTCTTTTTCTTTTCCCTGGTTTTAACTCTGCATCACATCCACCGTGACTTTCTCTCTTTACTTAGCAGACAGTGGAGCGAGGAGTGCTGACTTCGTCTTGCTTTGCTTCATTCAACTCGTTTACGACTGTAAGTTACATTCTTCATTCACTTCACATGGCTGAAAATGATAAAATTGATAAAGTGGTTGATGAAATTAGAGGTTCCGAGTCTACTGCAGCAACTACTCACTCGACAGTTACAAAACAAAGGAAAAACGATCTCGGGCATGGGTTTTTTTTGAAGAAAAAGTTGATGCTAAAGGAAATAATAAATATGTATGTAGATGTTGTGAACAAGAATATTTTGAGACAAAAGGAAAAAGTACGACACAAATGAATAGTCATATCGATAAATGTCCAAAGAATCCTTATAAAGTTGAAAAAGGTCAAAAACTATTACAGTATCAAACATTACCGGGGGTAATAAAGGCGGTCTTATTCCATAGAAATTTGATCAATAAGAGTGTAGGACGGTTTTGTGTCGTATGGTGATTATTGATGAACTTCCATTTAGTTTTGTTGAGAAGGAAGGCTTTAGAAACTTTATGAAAGTGGCACAACCTTATTTTCATATTCCTTCTCGTACTACTGTTACACGGGATTGTCTTGCTCTTTTTAATATGGAAAAAAATAAATTAATGAAGTTTCTTAAAAAAATTAACTATATGTGCATCAAAGTCCATTGGATTGATAGTGAATGGATTATGCATAAAAGAATTATTAACTTTTCTCCAATTATTAGTCATACNAAAGATTTTCACTGTCACAGTTGACAATGCTAGTTCAAATGATGTGACCGTGGAGAAGTTGTATGACAAATTAGATGATTGGGGAACCAATTCCATGAATGGTCAACACCTTCACATGAGATGCATGGAACATATTGTAAATCTAATTGTGAAAGATGGCTTTAAAGAGTCAGGTATTTCTATTGCTCATGTTAGATGTGTAGTCAGATACATTAGACAGTCTCCTGCTAGGTTGAGGAAGTTTCAGGAATGTTGTGAAAGTGAAAATATTGTCAAGAAGTCGTTATGCTTAGATGTTCCTACAAGGTGGAATTCCACCTACTTGATGTTGAGTAGGGCTATTGAATATGAGCGTGCAATTAAAGAATATTTTGATCGTGATACCGGCTTGCCACGTTATCTTATGTTTGATGCCATTTCAGATGGAAAGCCTGTAGGTATGCTTACAAGAACTGATTGGGATGAGGTAAAGAGAATTGCACAGTTTCTTGAAATATTTTATAATCTCACTTTGAAGGTGTCCGGGTCACTTTATGTAACATCAAATGCTCATTTTCTTGAAATTGGTCAAGCTGCCGTTTATTTAAATTGATTAATAACAACTGAAGATGAACTTTTGAGTGAGATGGCATTAATTATGTGGAAAAAATTTGAGAAGTATTGGAGTGAACCAAATAAAATAAACAAAATGATTTTCATTGCTTGTGTTTTGGATCCTCGCTACATGTTTACTACTGTTAGTTTTGTACTTAAGAAAATGTTTGGATATGAAGGGAAAATTATTGAAAAAGAGGTTCTTACTTATATGAGTTCATTGTTTAATGAGTATGTCTCTAAGTCGGTTTCAAAAGATACTGGTGGTAAAGTTTCTACCTCTTTTCCAAGCTCTTCATTCAGCACAATGGAAACTTCAACTGGTTTAGGTGAATTTTTAGATGAAATAAGGAAACATAAAGCTGCAAGTGGAGGTGTAGATTCTAAAACTGAATTGAAAAAGTATCTTGCACAAGATCATGAAAATGAAAGACCGGACTTTGATATCTTGGCTTGGTGGAAGGTGAACTCACCTAGATTTCCTATTCTTGTTAAGATGGCTCAAGATGTGCTTGCTATTCCTATTTCAAGTGTGGCATCTGAAAATGCATTTAGTACCGGAGGGCGTATTCTTGACCAATTTAGGAGTTCATTAACTCCTAAATTGGTTGAAACTCTAGTGTGCCTTCAAGATTGGCTCCGAAGTGAATCGCTTCCTGTAAATGTTGAGGAAGACTTAGATTTTCTCGAGACACTCGAGGTATGTATATTTTAATTAATTTTATTGTATTTCTTAAGATAGTTAAATAATATATTAATTGCTTGACTTGTTAATACATATTCTTATTAGATTTTACTAATCTTGACAAAGAAGATTCCACAGACGATGTTTGCTAGAGTTTGTTAGCTGCTATGTAAGTTCTCCATTTTAAATAATATACTTGTAAAAGAATGTGATGTATTACAAAGTTCTTAATTTCTTTCAGGTTTAAAGCTTGGTAGAAATTATGCGATCAATATAGAGCAGAGTAGATTGTGTAGTATTTTTGTGCTGGTCATCCTCTCATCTCATCCTGATATTTACTTCCTGAATCTTCAATGTGGTTGTGGATTAGTTCTTTTTACTTTGATTCTATTAGATTCGTACTTTATTTAAGGATTTGGCTTTTTCTTGCAAGTAATTTCTCGGTTGATTTGCCTTTGTAGCCTGATATTGCAGCTGCTAGATTAAATATCCGGGCAGCATGGTCTCCAGCAGCTTCTACGAAGTTGAACTTCATAGATGTCAAAATTTTTGTGTAATGTGTAATTCTACTTGTTGGACATTGTCATACATCCAGAGTTGCAAGTGCAGTCAGAAAATCATTTGATTCTGTGGCTTTAGCCTGTCACTAAAGGGCAGTATTGTTGTTCGATGTCTTAAAATTGCTCTGTGCATGAAGAGTTGCAGTATTAGATAGCCTGTCACTAAAGGGTTTTACAGCAGGTCCATTTTTTCTTAGTGATTTTCCAGATTGCTATAGATTTTTAAGTGCTATTGTAGAATGAGTTTTTCATGTGCTTGTAGTGGTTGTGATATGCAATGGAAAAGAAATCATATTGTAGGTGATATTATTTTCCCTTTACCATTTGACTAGGAAGAAATTTTAAAGAGCTCGTAGTTCATATATAACAATTTTTTAAAATCGGAATGTTGATGCGTTTCTTCCTAGAAAAGATCATCTCAAACCTAATGAAGTGAGGAATATAATATAGAAGTTAACATTTCTGCCAAAAGTTTGGTTTATAACTTTTCCCTGCAGATTCTAATTAATCCTTTGATTCTGGAACATCTACTCTTGCATTTATTATTTTAGCTTCTTTTTTTCCATATTAGTTAGGCGTGTTTATAGCGATATACTTTCTGTGGAATCCCGTAAATTTTCTTATTGGTGTAATCGATAACCGAATCGATAAGCCCCAAAAATAAATAAATCAAAATCGAAAAAATTGAAGCTTTATTGAAACGATAACGATTAGCATATGTACAAATTGATAATCAATAAATAATTATCGATAAAGGTCAAAATCGAATCGATAAATCGAATGCACATCCCTACGTGCAACGCACATTTATAGATACTAGTTATATTAAAAAAAATATACTGTAAGTTATATGTTATTTGGAATTTGTTTTAGTTTCTCTTTATTTCAAGTCCCTTAATTTTTTGAGAAGAATTTATTCTGTGCAATCATAAACAATTTTGTCATCCTCGTCCTTTTTTGCTTATAGCTACAACTAAAAGATTTATCTCTCTACGTTGAAGACTACTTATTTTGTGTAATCGCTTATAGAATATTTTAGTATTTCGCCAAAATAGCTGGTTAGTTTGTTTTCGGGATAAAGTTTAGAGTGCTGCTATTTGGCCAAACTCATCGTGTCCCAACTTTGTCCACACCCGTGAAATACTAGTAAAGCGCTTCTCTTCACAATTGGCTTAATGGTCATTTTTCCCTCCAAAATATTTTCCTCCAAAATTAGTTAATAAATATTGATTATCCCAAAATATTGATACCATAAATCATCATTCTCTCATGTATGGGATTTCGTATTTTTTCCTTTTATACGGTATAATTATTACGTTTTTTTTAAAATACAATTTATAATATTACGTATTTTTTTTCTAAATACAATTTATACGGATGGGAAGTTCAAAGGTCTAGTATGTATACATAATATTTTTTTTCATTTATATACTATAAGTTGTCATACCATACATTTATGTTAATAGAGATTTCATTAAACACATAATTTCACCACCGTTTTTCATAACCTAAACATGAATGCTAACATAGAAACTAGTTTGGAGCCATTAAACCCGAATAACAACCTAGAAACTAGGTCGGATCAACTAAGGAATGTATTACACATATCATTGGGGTTGAATTCGGACGACAGTTTGATGAATGAATTTGATTCGATAGACATTGATTCAGACGGCAACTTCAATGATGGAGAAAATCATGTTGACGATGTTGTTGCTGATGACAATGATTATGATTATGATGATGATGATGATGATGATGATGATGACGGCCATTATTTAGAGGAAGAGGCAGAAGCTGGAGAGGAAAGGGAAATGCCTAATGAGTTCAATGAAGAAGATCTCTGTCACGACCCCAAATCTTAACCGGCCGTGATGGCGCCTATCGTGGTACTAGGCTAGCCGTCTACCGCATTTTTTTTCACAATTTCTTTTGAAAATCCCATTCAATTTCAAGCATTTCATTAAAATATACAGAAAGTTCTTAATATAACAGGCAAATTTTATATACAGTACTTTTATCCCCAAAACCCGAAGCCAACATGTCATGAGCATCTAGTGAAATAAGCCAAAATAAAGTATTATGATACAAAACTCTGAATCAAAGCTAAATACAATAGGAAGGGAAAGCAGAGATGCTGCGAACGCTGAACAGCTACCTCTATATCCCCACGACCTGGCTCCGCTGCGATATATATATATATATAAAATCTAACGCTCGATATCTGCTTCTGAATCTGCACAGAGAGGTGCAGGGAGTAATGTGAGTATGCCAACTCAGTAGTAATGAAAATAAATCAAGTCTAAGTAGCAAGAAAACACATAAAATCAATGCCATCAAGTCACAATATACACAACCTTACTTTCCAATAGTATAACATAGATATACGAAATCATCATGCCTTAAAATCAACTTCAGGAAGAGTCCTTTAAAGAATGCACATTTTTAACAACTTTAAAATAAAGGATTTGGTATGAAAATGAATGTAGTAAAATCATAAGTAGTCCCTCCGGAAAAAATATGTTTCATAATCAGCCCCTCGGGCATGCCTCACAATATGTTTCATAATCAGCCCCTCGAGCATGCCTCACAATCCCTCAGGAAGGGGACGCACAATCATTGCTCAAGTTCTTCAGTGACATGCAGCAAAAAAACAGGAAATTTTACTACTCCGTAGATGTGGATGGTTTTAGTCGACTTCGTAATGTCGTATGGGTTCATTCACACTCCAAGGTTGCATATGAGGAGTTCCATGATTTAATATGCCTCGATACAACATACCTAGTGAATCGGTACAATATGCCATTTGCTTCATTTATTGGTGTAAATCAGTATAGGCAGTCCATACTTTTGGGATCTGCTCTTATGTCTAGTGAAGATATAATAAGTTTCATAATGGTCATCTCCAGATGGCTTGGGGATCTAAACAATGTTCATCCATTAGCTATCATGACTGACCAATGTGATAGTATTAAGGCTGCCATAAATGAATTGATGCCAAATACGGTACATAGATTTTGTATTTGGCACATATTCGCAAAGTTGCCCACAAAGTTAAGCGGAGTTCTTGATGGTAAGGTTGCAAAGGCAGAATTTAAGGCCTTAGTCCTTGATAGCATTAACGTTACTGAGTTTGAGAGAAGATGGACTGAATATATTGAAAAATATAACTTAGATGGAAGGGATTGGTTTTATAAGCTGTATTTGGAGAAGGAAAAGTGGGTTTCTGTATACCTAAATGACCACTTTTGGGCCGCGATGTTGTCCACACAGAGAAGTGAAGGCATGCATGATTTCTTTGATGGATTTATCACCCGCCAAAGCACTTTGAAACTATTTGTTCAGCAATATGAGTTAGCCATAAGATGAAAGTTCGAGAAAGAATTGGAAGCTGAATATAGGTCAAGGTGCTTTGAACTAAAATGTTTATCTGAATTCGCATGGGAGGAAAACTTCAAAAATGTTATACTCGTGAAGTGTTTGAATTTTTTCATTTACAATTAATGAAATTGTTCAATTGTGAAATCAGCACCCCTGAAGATCATCAAGCAACCCCTGGAGTGGAAAAATACATTATATCAGATTTTTCGCTAAGGAGTTTTAACACTAGAGATCCATTTGTATTCATGGTTGAATATACTCCTATTGGTGAATATCTAAGTTGCAGTTGTAAGTGGTTTGAAACAAGGGGTATTCTATGTTGTCATATACTAAAGGTGTTGTCTCAGAAGAGGATTAAAAATATTGACGAGAGGTATATATTGAAAAGGTGGAGAAAATATGTTGTTCCTCCGCACTTGAAACGTTTCTTTCTAGGAGGTTACCTACGTATGACTTCTGAATACATGATGTACAAGGAAATATTAAAGCATATTGAACGGGTTTGCGATATTGCATTGGACACTGAAGTGATGAGGCGATATATTAAATATAATTTGAACAGATTGGAACATGACCTTATGAATTGGGATGATGATAAGATAGTTCCAAATTGGGATTTGGAAGATACACATGATGGTGAGGGTGAGGGCGAGGGTGAGGGTGAGGGTGAGGGTGAGGGTGAGTGTGAAGGAAGAGATATAAGAGATCCTAGATATGTAGCTTCTCGTGGACGTCCGAGGTTGAATAGATATAGAGGGAGAATTGATTCATACTTTAGAAGTTCACAAACGGGTGGTGGAAGTGGAGTTGGAGGAAATAGGAGGGGTATAGGTGGTGGTAGAGGTGGTGGTAGAGGTGGTGGTAGAACTGGTGGTAGATATGGTGGTAGAGGTCGTGGTAGAGGCCGTGCTAGAGGAGGTGGTAGAGGTCGTGGTAGAAGTCATCCGCTAACGGAAGGAATTGAAGTAAAGTTTAACAAATTTGGTTTAATAATTTATTTTATTTTATTTTAGGTAAATAAATTGCTTAATAGTCTTATTTACTCTAATTACAGCAAGATGATGCAACAGTACAACCACAAAGTAGCTTGCCTGATCTAAACGATGAAGCATACTAGGAAGTAGAAGACTTGACCGTTTAGTTTGAGATGATTTAAGTTTGAAACTTGTTTAATTTGATTTGAGATAGATTTTTTTTGATTTTATTGACTTTGTTTTTTAAAACGTGTGGTAATTTTTTTGTTCATAAATGTGAATTATATTATTCAGTAAATGTGAATTATATTTGTATTATACATTCTTACCTTCAACATTCAACATATTTGTCACGACCCGAAATCCAACACAGGTCGTGATGGCGCCGGACATCAATGTCAGGCAAGCCAAATTATTAACTAATTGAAATAACTCTCCGGTTTTAACACTTATAAAAGCATTTCCTTTCACTTAATTTCATATTAACCAAATAAAAGTCTGTTAATTGAAACAATGGTTTAAAGATTTCACTTAAGCAATTATATCCCCAATACATATCCCAGAACCAGGTGTCACAAGTACATGAGCAATTTCTAAGAATTCAACAATCATTACAAGACCGTCCGAAATACAACTGGACAAGAAAATTTAAAATGAAATAAATACAGTACGAAGGAGACTCTGTCAGCTGTGGATCGCCTCCGGATGATGCAGCCCACCTAAGTCTCCGAATCCTCCACGCTTCTATGCAAGTATCTGTGCAATAAAATACACAGCAAGTGTAGCATGAGTACAAAAACAATGTGTACTCAGTAAGTCGTCCGCCTAACCTCAGAGAGGTAGTGACGACAGGTCGAATTAGACACTCACTAGGGTCCAACAATATAATATATGACAGAATATGATGAAATACAGTAGACATGTAAGACAGCGAGCAGCGAATACGTATCAAGTACAGGAATCCATGTAACTACTGAGAATAAACAACCAAGTACACTTTCTTTTTTCCCAAATACATGTCAAGCCAATATCAATAAAATTGTACCAAATAGTCATGCGCATACAAGGATTAGACAACCGGCCGGAGTCGAAGGAATATCTAATCACTGAATAGTTGTAAAGCTTCCCCCGCTCGTGAATCATACCTGCGACTCGGGTGCTGACACATTTATTCCAAATTACCATAAAGCTTCCCTCGATCGCGACTCATACCTGCGATTCGAGTGATGACACACTTATAATGAATGTTATAAAGCTTCCCCCGCTTGCAAATCATACCTGCAACTCGGGTGCTGACACATTTATACCAAATTACTATAAAGCTTCCCTCGATCGCGAATCATACCTGCGATTCGAGTGCTGACACACTTATACTGAATATTATAAAGCTTCCCCCGCTCGCGAATCATACCTGTGACTCAGGTGCTGACACATTGTACCAAATTAAATCCGTATTTTATCAAGAAAACAGTTTTCTCAGGGAAGTGGTAAAATCCTTATTAAAAGAAACATGAAACATAGTTTTTGAAACTCATTTGTCAAGTTTAATGATATTCCACGATACAACCTAGTCCAGGTACACAAATATCCATAGAGAGATAAATTCTCTTTTTTGAAGATTAACAAGATGAACTCTAGTTTTATTTAGATATTCAATTATGTCTTCTATTATATTAGCAGTTTAATATTACAGGCAGGATTGCAGGTATAACACGTAAGGCATGCTAGTGGGTCCTAGACTACCCGGACATGGCATAATAGTAGCTACGCACGGACTCCCGTCACCTCGTGCGTACGTAGCCCCCGAAGATAATAACATGTACTAAATTAGTTCACCTAGGGGGACGATTCCACCTCACAAAGTTAGAAAGGAGACTTACCTCGCTTCGAAACTCCCACACCGGCTTCCAAGCCCCTCCGACGACTCCAACGGACGCACAATGCTCCGAAACTACCACATGATGGCAAAGCAATGAAAATTCATCCTAATACTCACAATAAATTCAGATTATATACTTTCCCAACCCCCCTCGGAGAAATGACCAAAATGCCCTCAGGCCCACGTGCCCGGAGATCCGAAATTCTTGAAGATACATGCTACCCATAGCTCTACTAGTTCAATCATGCAATTTACTCTACATTACATACTCAAATTCGTGGCTAAATTCCAAATTTACATTTCTAGGTTCTTCAAAAATTTCCCAAATTTCCTACCAATTTTCATGTTCAAACCCATGCAAGATCACATATTTAACTTAGGAATGGGAAGAATTCACTTACCTAGTGATGCTTGCTGAAAATCCCCCTCCTGAAGCTCCCAAAATCGCCACACCAAAATGAGAGAAATGGCCAAAAATCCGTTCTTAAAACACCCCACTGCCTCCAGCCATTTTCGCACCTGCGGTGCAATAGCCACTCCTGCGGCTCCGCACCTGCGGAATTCCATCGCAGGTGCGGCTCTGACTCAGCCCAGCAACTCCCGCACCTGCGGTCCCTCAGCTCCAGCCCCAATCTCGCACCTGCGGCCAAATCCTCACAGGTGCGGATCACACCAGATGACAACACTTCTTCACTTCTTCAAACTTCAATTCTTGATCCGTTAACCACCCGAAATCCACCCGGGGCCCTCGGGACCCTGTCCAATCATACCAACCTATCCCAAAACATAACACGGACTTGATCGAATCCTCAAATCACATTAAACAACATTGAAACGATGAATCTCTTTCCAATCCAAATCTTTAAGAACTTGAAATTCCAAACTTCCACATTCGATGCCGAAACCCGTCA
>MDKI01108989.1:0-14994 GCA_005239505.1 Nicotiana paniculata | reverse complement strand
TAGTGGCTACGAGAATTGAATGATATTGACAATAAAGCCTTAGATTTAGGGCAATAGCAATTATGCCAACTTCTCAAAAATAGATATTCAATTTCCATGTCTAAGAGCATTCTATAATAGATAAGAGGTTGTGTACCTTTCTCTGCTTGAATTAAGATTGCATTTACCGAGACATTTGAGACAATGTGATATACTAGCGATCATCTTTCTCCTCGAAATTTTGAAAGTGATGATGGGTTGATGTTAGCAACGAGTCCGAATGATTCAACTTTTCGGACTAAACCCACCTTCGAGGTTCCGTAACTTTATCTTTTATTATTTGGCTCTAGTTTCTTCTTTTGCTTGACCGGATTATACCACGAGTCAATATTGAGCATATGAACCATTATCTCTGGTGGTACACCTGTTATGGTTACAATGGTGACAAGCAAAGCAATTTGCATTAACACGTGAAAGTTTAATCAACTTACCTTTAAACTTGGTGTCGAGTCTCGGCCAGCATAAACCTTCCTATTTGGGAAGCCAATGATAGTTTCTAGGTCTTCAGCATTTGACCTCGTGGCTTTTGATTCTTTCGGTTCAATGATTGTATCCGAAATTATTTGTATAATTGTCCATGGCTTATTAATGAACCTTCTTCCTCGTAGTCTTTAATTATCCATCCCGCACCTATCCTTTGTTTTCCAGCTGATATGTGCGGTATCGTTGTAAAAAATCTCGTGTGTGTTTTACCCATGCTTTTCCTGACCTTCACTCTTCTCCTGTGGAAATTTCAATTTAGCAAGGTGATTCCTTACCTGTTCGGAAAGGTTCGGATCCTTTTCAGCCCGTGAAAAAAATTTCGTATCTCTTTGCTCGAACTTATTTTTGACTTTCGTTTGAACATCCGTGCCTTTCTCCATTTAACACTCGGTGTTGCATATCATTCTCGTGGGATAGTCGGGAATTCCCGAGGTGTTCTATCCGCTTTTTTTGTTCCTTGATCTGTTTTTGTCAAGTTAGAACTAAATTGTGCAAATTAAAATTACCTGATATATCTGAACTTCATGTCTCGGTACTGTTTGGCGTAGATTCTTTAATAAGTTTCGGTACTAATAGTTGTGGTACCAATATGTCGATGTACATTCTATATTTTCTCTACTTGTTGCTTACATATCAGATAATGGCTATTATTTCCTTTCTCATGGTAAAGCCATCTCAAGCTTGGTTGTCCTCAACTGTGTTGATTGGAAAATTTCGGCCATGATGAAGGTTAAACTTTAAACTTGGCCATGATGAAGGTTAAACTAAAAGCAGCAAATATCAACAAAAATTGTTAGTATCTTTGGTTGAATAGCAAATTTTCTTGAGTTCCCGGTAACGGAACCAAACTGTTTGACCCAAAAAATAGTTTTCAAGCTCAAAGCAATAATTTTATGTGATGGGCCACAAGCAACCGATTCAATCCGAAAAATATAATTTTTGTTAATGCAAAGTGATAGAGAAGTGAAAAGTAAATTCAATGACATACAATATAATAAAAATAAATCAGAGAAGAAATAATTCTTATTGAATAATCCTTGACAGGATGTTGAGCCGAACGGAGCTTGAAGGGCCAAACTATGGCTAGCTTGGGAGCAAGATGATATCAATTACAATGTACAGAATTATCGAGAAGAAAGTTCGATCCCCAAATTATGATAAAACTATGTCTATTTATAGGGATAAATCTAAATAACCATTCTCCTTGAATAATGGGTGCATTATGAGCATTTACTCAACCCATCCATTACTTTTGGAAGACTTGTAACAGCTGTGTAAATGCTGGAATTTTGCAAATGATGAGTTAATTCCATAACTGATGAGTCAATCCCGTGGCTGATGAGTCACTCCCGTACTTGTTGGGTCAATCTCGTGCCTGTTGAGTCAATCTTGCAATTGATTGCCTTGTTCTGACCGTTACAATCATTTATTGCATTTATTGTACGTTACATAATTGATTTGTAACTAATGGAGTAATGATGATAAATCCTATATAATCCGTGATTAATTGATTCCTTCCTCATTTGTAATTATGAGATATTCTCCCGCACCTGATCCAGGCTATCTTATGATCATCAGTTATGAGGCTAACATGCTCGGTATGTTCAGGGGGGGGAGGGTGTTTCACATATCATCTTTACATGTCATTCTTCACTTTTCTCCAAACTTTGCTGACACGTGCTGCCATTTATTAGACCCACATGGCGAGTCTATTTTTCGCCAATACATAGGGACAAGTGAAAGTAGTCTTCTCTTGGTCCTCAGGAGCAATAAGAATTTGATAGTAGCCGGAATATCCATCGAGGAATTAATAAAAAGCTCATCTGGACAACCTATCGAGCATTTGATTAAGAAATGGAAGAGGATATGATCTTTCTGAGTGACTTTGTTGAGATTCCTATAGTCCATGCACACTCTCCACCCGGTGACCGTTCTTGTGGGGATCAACTCGTTCTTGTCATTTGTAACCACAGTTATGTCCCTTTCTTCGGGACACATTGCACCGGAGAGGTCCACGAGCTATCAAAAATGGGGTAAACAACCCCGACATCCAACTATTTTATGATCTCCTTCTTTACCACCTCTTGCATTACTTCATTTAATCTTCTTTGATGTTCAGCAGAGGGTTTGGCATCCTCTTCCAAAATAATCTTGTGCATGCAAAAGGCAGGGCTTATACCCCGAATATCCGCCAATGTCCATCCTATAGCTTTCTTCCTCTTTTGGAGAACTGCCAAAGTAGAATCTACCTGCACGTTAGTCAAGCAAGATGAGGTAAAGTATAACATGGGCCAAGAAACTCATACCTAATATGTAGTGGCAATGTCTTTAACTCCGAAGTGGGAGGCTCCTCGATTGAGGGCTTTTTTGGAGAAGTCTTCCGGTTCTCAAGATCTAAGGACAATTTTTGGGGTTTATAAGTGTACGACCCTATTCCTTGCAATGCATTTACACATTCCACATAGCCTTCTTTCTCATCATCATCATGATTAAGCAATACATATTCCAAGGTATCATCAACATTCATCACATAACTAATATCATCAATAATCATTTTGGTCACTAAGTACACAAAGGAACAAACTTCATTGCAATTCGATTGCCTCATAGATTTGGACACATGGAAAACCACCTTTTCATCGCCCACCCGGAAGGTGAGTTCACCGGCTTCCGCATCAACAAGAGCCTTCCTCGTAGAAAGGAAAGGTATACCCAAGATAATAGACACCTCATAGTCTACTTTGCAATCAAGAATCACATAAGTCATCCAGAAGGATGAACTTATCAACACGAACCAACACATCATCAATAATACCCAATGGTCTCTTCATGGTACGATCCGCCATTTGCAACCTCATAGATGTGGATCTTGGTTGCCCAATTCCCAAAGTTTTGAACACCAAGTAGGGCATCAAGTTGATACTTTCCCCTAAATCACATAGAGCTTTGGCAAAATCGGCGCTCCCAATAGTGCAAGGGATTGTGAAAGCGTCGGGATCTTCCAATTTCGGACCCATTGAGTGCACAATAGAAATCACTTGATGTGTCATCTTGATAGTCTCACAATTCATTGATATTTTCTTTGTCACCAAATCCTTCATGAACTTTGCATATCCGGGCATTTGTTCTAACGCCTCAACCAATGGAACATTAATGGATAAGCTCTTCATCATGTCAATAAGCTTCTTGAATTGGTTCTCACTATTTTGCTTGGCGAGCCTTTAAGGGTATGGAGGAGGAGGCCTTGGTATTGGTGCCTTGGCCTTTGACACTACCAACTCCGGTAGGTCTCATCCGATACTGCCTTATTGAAGGAGAATCATATTTGAGAATATTCAAGGCTCCAAAAGTTAAAATGCCACATGTACCAAACAAACAAAATATATGATGCGAAAAATCTACAAAGAAAGCCGTGAAAATTACTCCGGTCATAAGGCAAGATTTTGCATGGTCCTTGACAACATTTTCGAACCTCTGTAGTTCCCGGCCAGAGTAAAAAACAAAGAAAGAGCTCCGGTACAGTCTCTAGTTGTAACTGGACCATTTGAAAGTCCATCAACAATGGAACTGGCTATCCTATCAGAGATTATTAAACTAGAGACTGTCAAATTATGATTCTAGTGTTTGAGTTCTCATACCTCAAAACTCAAACACTAGGGAGATCACTTATACTTGAAGATTAGTCAATCCGACTTAAAATTTTAAGAAGTGATTCAAACAATTGATTTCTTTGGGAGATAAATTTCTAAGAGTATTCTGACATTATTTACCCCAATCTCAACTCAGTCAGTTGTATTTCTCATATCAAGCATAAAACACTTCAAACAGTGTTGAATGAGATCTTCAAAAATACATATACTACTCTTACACAAAAAGGATCAAGAACTCCATGTCGAGTCAAGAATCCCACGATAACAAACGAGACTTTTATGTTCAAGTCAACATAAATGAATGAAACTATGCCATCAGAATAAAGTTCACTTTGAAAAAACACATGGCTTATATTCGGTCCAGCAACGACCATTCAAGTTTAAAAGCCTTTCTTAACGGCTAATTATATTATGACTCGGATCGATTATCCCAAACATCTCAAATATTGTTTCGGACATATGTCCCTCCCTACTTGGAAGTATGTTCATATACTCCAATTTGGATTCAAAATCAAATCAGATTTAATGTCTCTTCAAGACAAATTTACTAAGATCTATATTTATTTGGGATTAGTATTGTATTGGTAAAAAGAATTTCACACGTAGGCCAGCTTTTGACAACTCATCCAGTTACGTGGACACAGGAGAACGCGCCAGCTGGATATGATTCTTTGAAGAGGTATGGAACAAAGAGGCACGATTCAATAAACCCTCGAGCTTATCAGTCACGGGAAACTCAACCTGATCAAAACATGGAAGAGGCACGGTCAGAATGAATCTAGACAAAGCTACGGGCAGATTCAAGAACCCACAATTGATTACTCGAACGTTATATAACCGTACCCCAATTACCATTTGTATTGGTAAAAGAGAGTTTCACACGTAAGCCAGATTTTGACAACTCAGCCATTCATGTGGACATAGGAAAATGCGACAGCTGGATGTGATTCTTTGAAGAGGTACGGAACAAAGAGGCACGATTCAGTAAACCCTCAAGCTTATCAGCCACGGGAAACTCAACCTGATCAAAACAGGGGAGAGGCACGGTCAGAATGAATCTAGAAAAATCTACGGGAAGATTTCCCACAATTGATTACTCGAACATTATGTAACCGTACCCCAATTACCGTTATCCTTTGTAACGCCTCATTAATGTCATAATTAGTCATTAATGAGCAACCATAGCAAGAGTTGTACGTTATATGAATCTCCTATATAAGGGAGGGGAATACAGCTTGTAAAAGCTTCTGATTCTCGAATATAAGTTACTTCGCATTTCTATATGTCTGCAATATTGTCTGTTATTCATTTTTCTCAATTTCCTTGATTATTAGTAACCTGTGTTCATCCTAAAATTAGCTTTAGTCAAAGGGTCTAATTCTTTGGTTGAACAAATTGGTTCCATTACCGGGAATCTGATAATCTTTGTTTTCTTTTCAAGTGATATCCTCTGAACTATGTCAAACTCCAACGACAACAACCAGCAAAAGAGTGGAACCCCAGTTCCATCGCCTTCCGGAACCCCATATGATTCAAGGGAACAATCCCTAGAAAGATCCAATAACAACAATGGTGATAATGATCAAACTGTGGAACAAGATCATGTAAAGAAAATGATTGCAGAGTATGTGAGCCAAGCTTTGCAAGAATTTGCGAGAGGATTACCGGCAGCGTTACCTACACCGCCGACACCACCCCTCATTAATACCATCACCATGGAAAATCCTCAATCTGGGTTGGAAAACTTAGGAAGAGGAGATACTCCTAATGAATCTCTCGAAACAAGACCAGGTATATCTAATAACTCAGAATTATAAAATTTACTGCTAACCATGCAGAAACAGATGAAGGAGCAGAACGATTGCATCGAACAAATTCCCGGAGTACCACCTATCATCAAAGGCATTGATGTTGATAGGTATTCTCAACAACCTTGGAATCCAAGTGCGGAACCCTTGCCTATACCCAAGAAGTTTAAAATGCCTGACGTTCCCAAATATGATGGAATAACTGACCCATGTGACCACGTGACTGCTTTCACAACTAGGGTAAAAGGAAATGACTTAACAAAACAAGATATTGAATCAGTCCTTGTCAAAATATTTGGGGAAACACTTACCAAAGGGGCCCTAACCTAGTATCCTCTTCTCCCTGAAAATTCTATTGATCTTCTGCTGAGCTTGCAGATTTTTTTATAAAAGCACACTCTAGTGCACAAAAATTTGAGAAGAAAATGGAAGACATATTAAAAATAAAATAAGGAGACACGGAACTACTCCGTGAGTTTGTAGATAGGTTTCAACGAGAAATAATGCAGTTACCAAGGGTGCCTGATAATTGGGCGGCCATGGCATTTGCAAGCAACCTAAACGATAAAAGCTCAGAAGCCACGAGACGACTTAAGGAAAGTGTAACAGAATTCCCCGCTACAACGTGGAACGATATATAAAACAGGTATAGTAATACACTCAGAATAGAAGAAGATATCATTGCTCGTTCGATGAGATGAAGATCATTCCAGATCCATACGTCCTGAATCAGATAGAAAATCAGGTAAAAATAGGTATGATCCTTACTTAGGACTCTCGGGACGCGATATTCGTCCCAGGTTGGAAAATACTAGGTCGGACTATAGACCACAAGGAAGAGACATAGTCTCATCCTCGTCTAGATCCAGAAAAGATCGAGATGAACGACCTAGAGGTAATACTCAAATTGGGTATCATACCTTTAATGTAAGTACTACTGAACTTGTCTCAATATTGAGGAACATGGGAGACAAGGTTAAGTGGCCCAAAGAGATGCGGTCAAATCCAAGTAGAAGGAACCCAGATCACTGGTGTGAAGTCCATAACGATCATGGGCACAAAACTACGGATTGTAGATTTTACAAGGTGAAGTAGAAAATTTATTGAAACAGGGCTATTAAATAGAATTGTTTAGTTATAAAGGTAAACATGCATATATGAGGAACAGGCAGGAGCCCCTAAATCCTCCTTCTCCAAAACGAACCGTCAACGTGATACACGAAGGTGAAAAATTAAACGGAGTGATCTGCAAACCAACCACAAAGTTTACAATTACACATGGAAAACGGGCTCCTGAAAATATGGAAGAAGACAATATAACCTTCGATGATGCGGATATCGGCGGATTAATGCTTCCACACAACGATGATCTGGCAATATCTTTACTTATTCATGACACTAACGTAAAAGGAGTGTTGATTGATCCAGGCAGTTTAGTCAATATCATTTTGCTAAGAGTCATGGAAGAAATACTACTGGGGAATCAAGTAATCCCAAGGGCACGAGCCATATCAGGGTTTGATAACTCTACGTTATAACAAAAGGAGAAATTGAGCTTAGAACTTATGTTGAGTGTGTGATCAAAAGTACCAGGTCCCAAGTCATCGATACTGATGTGGCTTATAACGTGATCGTGGGAAGGCCATGGATCCACGACATGAAATAAATACCCTCTACGTTGCATCAGGTAATTAAATTCCCCTCTGAATGGGGGATTCAGCAAATCAAAGGCGATCAGCAGACCGCAAGAAATATAAACTCTATGGTACACTACAACAAGAAAATAGAGGTGGAAGAATTACGAGATAAGGGAATCTCCCAAGCAGGTAACGCCGCCCAAACAGGCATGGAAGAAATTACTACCCAAATAGGTACGGAAGGTATTATTGTTGAAACAGGTATGAAAGCAAATACTTACGAGAAGGAGAATCAAGTTACCACAGAAGGTGTACTATACCACACAAATGCAGATTCCAGACCGGACGTCATTCATGAACCGGAGGAAGATGAGCACATCAAAACAACTACGGAGGAGCTCGAAGTTTTTCCGTTATCTGAACAAAAGTCTGAGCAGAAAGTGTATATAGGCACAAGGCTAGGCCCCGCTCGAAGAGGTAAGTAAATTGGTTATTTAAAGGCTAATGCAGACTGCTTTGTGAGGTCCCACTCAGATATGACAAGCATCCCACCAGAAGTGATGACTCATAAACTAAATGAAGATCTATCCTTCGTACCTGTTAAGCAGAAGAAAAGAAAGCAAGAACCATTCAAGAACCAAGTGATCGACGAAGAGGTACAAAAACTTTTGAAGATTGGTTTGATACGAGAGGTAAGGTACCCTAACTGGATAGCAAACACCATGGTAATACCTAAAAGAATGGCAAGTGGAGAGTATGCATAGATTATACTGACTTAAATAAAGCATGCCCCAAAGATTCATTCCCATTGCCACATATAGATCAGATGATTGATGCCACAGCAGGTCATGAATTATTGAGCTTCTTAGATGCATATTCTGGTTATAATCAGATTAAAATGAATCCCTCAGATGAGGAAAAAACATCCTTCATTACAAACAGGGGGACTTAACTGTTATAAAGTTATGCCTTTTGGCTTGAAAAACGCTGGAGCCACCTATCAAAGGTTAGTGACTAATGTTCCAAGAACATCTTGGAAAGACGATGGAAGTCTATATTGATGATATGTTGGTAAAATCAACACAAGCACGAAACCATTCCATGCATCTCTCTACTACTTTTGATATTTTACGCAGGTATAATATGAAGCTAAATCCAGAAAAATGCGCTTTTGGAGTGCAGTCAGGTAAATTTTTGGGTTTCCTTGTACCTAACAGAGGAATAGAGGTAAATCCTGCTCAAATTAAAGCTATAGAGGAAATACCTGATATTTTAGCAAATAAAAAGGAAGTTCAAAGACTAACGAGGAGAATAGAAGCTTTAGGAAGGTTTATTTCTATGTCTTCCGAAAAAAGTTTTAAATTTTTCTCAGTTCTCAAAAAGCAGAATCAATTCGAATGGACTGAAGAATGTCAGCAAGCCATCAAGAATCTGAAGATTTATCTATCGAAACCACCACTACTTTCAAAGCCAAAAGAAGGGGAGAGATTGTACATTTATCTGGCTGTCTAAGAAATTGTTGTAAGTGCAGTACTGGTAAGAGAAGAAAAAGGTAAACAATCACTTATCTATTATGTAAGTAAAACTTTGCTAGATGCTGAGACTATATATCCACATCTGAAAAAGTTACCCTTAGCTTTAATAATGGCATCTAGAAAATTACGACCATATTTTCAATGCCACCCAATCACCATTGTGACCTCATATCCTTTAAGAAATATTCTGCATAAACAGGAATTGTCAGGAAGGTTAGCCAAGTGAGCCGTAGAATTAAGTGAGCATGAAATAATCTATCAGCTTAGGACTGCAATTAAGTCTCAAATACTAACTGATTTTATTGCTGACTTTAGTAATAGCATTATACCTAAAGTAGAAAAAGAGTTACAACTCTTTAACGGTGCTAATCCAGGCCTATGGACCTTGTTCACCGATAGTTCTTCAAATATAAAAGGTGCCGGCTTAGGCATAGTCTTAATATCACCCACGGGTGAAAAGACACGGCAAGCTATCAAGTGTTATCCTATAACTAACAATGAAGCAGAGTACGAAGCTATTATTGCAGGGCTTGAACTCGCACGGGAGATCTCAATCGAGCAAATTGTGATCAACAGCGACTCCCAACTGGTAGTAAATCAGATACAGGGGACTTACATCACTCGAGAGACTAGAATGCAACAGTATCTTGAAAAAACATGAGAGCTCGTGAGACAATTCAAAACATGGAAGGTAATGCAAATACCTAGAGAGGAAAATGCAAAAGCAGATGCATTAGCTAACCTCGCAATAGTCACAGAAGTAACAAACAAACACAATGCAAGTGTCTTCCAACTATTTCATTCAATAATAGACCAGGACAGGAATGAGGTAACCTTCAACAACTTAACCTGGGACTGGAGAAACGAAATTCTTAATTTTTTGTAGAATGGCACCGTACCTGAAGACAGGAATGCAGCTCAAGCACTTCGCCGCAAAGCTGCACAGTACTGCCTTATTTGCAGCTCGCTTTATCGCAAGATGTTCGTAGGACCCCTAGCTAAATGCCTCGGACCTAATAAAATGGAATTTGTGATGAAAGAAGTCCACGAAGGACACTGTGTAAATCACTCAGGGGCGAGATCCTTAGTGAAAACCCTAATCAGAGCTGGATACTATTGGCCTAAGATGGAAGAAGAAGCCAAGAACTTCGTATCCAAATGTGATAGGTGCCAAAGGTTTGCCAATAACATGCATCGACCAGCGGAATTATTTCATCCAATAATATGCCCATGGCCTTTCATGAAATGGGGTATGGACATAGTGGGACCTCTTCCCACAACTAAAGAACATGTACGATTTTTACTCGTGCTAACTAGTTATTTTACAAAATGGGTAGAGGGAGAGGCATTCAAACAAGTGCGAGAAAAGGAAGTTAAAAGCTTCTTATGGTGAAACATAATTTGTCTCTTTAGAATACCAAAGGAAATCGTGTGCGATAATGGCCCACAATTCATAAGCTCGCAAATCACATAATTCTTCGAAATTTGTCAAATCAAGCTGATCACTTCAACGTCGTACCACCCCGTGGATAATGGTCAAGATGAGTCAATGAATAAGGTCATCATCAACAATCTAAAGAAGCGACTGGATAAAGCCAAAGGAAATTGGCCTGATGAGTTACCAGCGGTACTATGGGCATACAGAACAACTTCAAAAATAGCCACGGGATTAACTAGGTTCGCACTTGTTTATGGCTCAGAAGCCTTAATACCTGTGGATATTGGTGAACCAAGCATAAGGTTCTCAACATCCATGGAGGGAGAAAACGATGACGAATTGAGGACCAACCCGGACCTGCTCGAACCACGGAGAGAAGCAGCATTGATACGGATGGCAGCTCAAAAACAAATCATAAAGCGTTATTACAACAGTAAAGCTCATCTCAAGTACTTCAAGATTGGGGACTTCGTCCTCAAAAAAATTTTTCAATCAACGAAAGAAGCAGGTGCAGGAAAGCTAAATCCAAACTGGGAAGGACCTTACAAAATCCGAGGCATAGCTGGGAAAGGCGCTTATGAATTGGAAACTATGGAAAGCAGAGTTCTACCAACAAGCTAGAACGCCATCCAACTAAAGAAGTATTACTTCTAAAGGAAAAGAATACCCCGTCAGGTATCACACGTTCGATTTTATTTTTAACATTTAAAAATTTTACTAACTTTTTTAGATGATAGGCATAAAGCTAACCCATCACCAGATGATGATATTAGACCTGCAAAGACGCGAGGAAATAACACAATTCCCGGTCTAGGGTTACACTTTCTGATGGACGTTTTAAAAGGGTTAAGCAGTCATCATCTAAAAAACTATATACCTTCGAGTCCGGAATGTTTTTCCTTTTCAGGAAAAGGACCGCAATGAAGGAACAATCAAGTGCTCGAGATTTCATTCTTCAAAGCTCAAACACTTGGGGGACTATACAGTATGGAAGGCTAAGACGAAGCAAAGAAGACTATCAGAAAGTCAAAAGATCGAGCCTGAAGACCCATCTACCCAACGAGACAAGTGACATGAGCAGAATCGAAAGAAATCAAAAGAGTCATCCAAATGCAATGCTTAATGAAAAAAGCATAAACCTTCGAACATGTTTAGGTTGAAATCCAAAATATTAGTCAGGAGAAAGAAATGTACATCTTTATACTTATTCAAAGTTGTTGTAACAAAAACACTTAGGGGTAAAAGATCATCATAATTGTACTCATTCAAAAAACTATTCTCAAATAAAATAGTTATGGATGAAAGATCTAAATCCTTGTGTCAAGAAACTGTTATCAAATAAAAACAGTTACGAATAAGAAAACATTTCCCTCGTGCTTATTGGAAAAAAACAGTTGCGGGTAAAAACCCCAATCTTTATAAAAACGGTTAATAGTAAAAAAAGTTGTTTCCTTGTATTAATATCGAAAAATTGTTACATATGAAAAACAGTTACAAAATACAAGAGTACATCAAATCTGTTAAACAAAAACAGTTGCAAACATGTGTTTTAGACGATAACCAAACACATGTAAAATGTCATGGAAGTTCAAACAAAAAACTTTCCTTGGAAACATTCTTAAACATGTGTAAAATTCCTATCACTCTATTGCATTATCATGAAGCTGAGACGTCTTCTTCATGTCAATTATAAAGGGCCCTCTTCCATAAACTACGCCTATTACAAAAAGGCACACATTTAATATGACATCATGCCTATTACAAAAAGGTACGAGTAGTCTAAAGCATTCCACATGCAAAAATCGGAGGTAAAACTAAAACCTCGAAAAATGAAGCATGCAAAAGACTTAAAAAGTGAAACAGAAACTCAAGGAAATCCAAATTTACCCCCGATGGGACTGGGGGTAACCACCAATTGATACAAAGAAAAAAAGAAGGGGGATGAACCAACTAAATTTCTTCAAGAGAGGGGTTGACTTCACTGGCAGAAGGAGCGGGAGAAACTAGGGATGAAGAGGCATGAGCGGCTGGAATCTCACCATCTGGTGAAGAGAGGTTATGACATTGTTGAGCCTTCTCCATGGTTTCCTTAGTTTTAGCTATTTCAGCACTAAGGTCAAAACCCTCTTGACTCATTTCCATCAATGTGTCAAGGCGAGAATTCATTTATTCCTAGCTCACATCGACAACAGCCACCTATTCAAGATCTTAATAATCCTTTTCCCATACTTGAAGCTCAGCTCTCAATCCGTCGTTCTCCGCTTCCGCAGCTTCATGGGTGGCCCTTAACGGTACAATCGACTCCTCTAAAGTTTGAGCTTTGTCTAAAGTCTTACAAAGGTATTCTTGAGTACGAGTGAGTGATTGCACGAGCTCGTCGGAGTATTCCTCCTTCTTCCCCAACAAGTTTTTCAAGTCTCTAATCTCCTCTGAGGCACGGGACAGCTGCTCAACGAATGAAGACTCCAGAACACTCATGTCTTTATCAGCCTGACTGGAAGAAGCCTTCTCTACTGTTGGTTTTGCTGCCATGAATCTCATCTGCCACTTCAAGGTACTCATTTCCTCTTCTAAAGCATCCATGTCAATCCTTAGGCTATCATACTGTGCTTTCCAATTATCAACATCGGCCTGCAACTCTTTTGTCTCTTGGTCCGTGTTTGAAATCCTCTTCATAAGCTCCATGCCTATAAGGTTAATCTACAAGAAATAAACCAGTCAGATATGGTAAATTTCATATACGAAAATGAAAGAGGATAACTTGCATCATACCTTCAAAGAAGTATGCACGACCTCATTGGCCCATGTAAGAGCACTGTGGCTGGCTAGCTTTGCTTTCTCATAAGGACCTATCAAAGGCTTGAGCCACACTTCGGGCTTACCCGTTTTCTTGAAAAGATTCCCCTTAGCTGGAACCTCTATTACCACCTGCCGCATCTCTCTGCTGGAAGACCCTACTTCCCTAACGGAAGGCATAGAAGCAGGCATAGATATAACAACAACAGGCACAGAGGGTTGAGGAGTTGGAGAAGCCACGGGTAAAGAAGCACGCACGGAGGGTTGAAGATTCGAGGAAGTTACGGGCAAAGAAACAGCAGAAGCCAAAAAAGCCAAAGTAACAGACGAGACAGCTTCTCTCGAAGTAGGAAAGACAGCAGCCAAAGGGACATCGTTAGGAGCAAGATCAACACCCTCATGAATAGGGGAATGTGAAACATCATCAAGGACAGAGGGCTCAATCACAGACACGAAAGTCAAGGTTAAGGGTGTAAGTTCATCATTTGAAACCACCCTCCTTCTCCGTGTCCTGTGCACTAAAGCACCTTCTTCTTCTTCTTCTTCTACGGAATGAGACTGACCAATATTCCTCTTCGAGGAAGATGAACCACCAATAATTTCTTGGGCCTGAGCCAAATACATCTTCGGGATAGATGAAGCAGACACCCCACGAGCGGAGAACCCTATTAAAAGGAAAAAAAGTTAAACGACAAAGAAAGAGAAGACTCGAGTAAGGAAAGAAGCAAGAACAAGAGCTTCACTTACCGTGGGTCTTTACATGCCAACCATACCTCCCAACGAGGTACTTCCAAGATCTCTCTTCTAAAGGAGCAATGGAAAACAATTTTTCTACCCAATCACGAATACCGGAGACATTCTCAACAGTATTCATGATTGCTGAGAGAAGAAGAAACAGATACGGTGTTAATAAAACATCTCAAGTCAAAACGAGAAAAATTAAATAAATGTGAGCTAAAGCATACTCACGTGCGTGATTCCACTTCTCTGGGAAGGGAAGATTTTCTTCACCCATTAAACCAACAGTGGTTACAGCAACATACCGGAGGTACCAACACATATCCTTATCATCTCCAGGGTTACCAGCACTCTTTTGCATCTAGCAGTCAGAGTAAAAAACCCTTCACGAAATAAGGTAGGAGAGTAGAGATGAATAAGATGGTTGGAAGTAAAAGGAACAGAGGCTAAAGAAGCCAAACTCCTAAGACATGCAACAACTCGCCACACAAGCGGACCAACTTGTCCTAAGCAGATATTGAAAAAACAGAAGAACTCAATTATGACTAGGTCAATAGGGGGTCTAAACCCTAGAGTGAAAGGGTACGTATAAACAAAAGAATATCCCGTCTTGTAAGACGTTACTCTTTCATTACTATTCAGAATATAGACAGGGAAGTCAGACCTCCAAAAGCACTCCCTACAAACAAGGAAAATCTGACCCTCAGTTATAAGGGTTGAATATCTTTCGACACTTTCAAGAGAAGAAGATTGGTCTACAAGAACTTGACTATCCCTAGCAAACACAAACTCAGCAGGGACAATTTTATCGACTCCAGGTTCATGAAGGCGTTCACCTCTACCTCTAGACAAAGACCGAGAAACCCTAAA
>ML348881.1:475-46431 GCA_005239505.1 Nicotiana paniculata | reverse complement strand
ATATATATATATATATATATATATATATATAGAGAGAGAGAGAGAGAGAGAGAGAGAGATATGGATATAGGTCAAACGTTTTGTATTTAATATTCAACGATGCATCTGAGTAAGTTATAAGTCGATGAATCAATTTATAAACATATATATTTGATGATAAATTATATATACTAATTAGGATCTTCACAAGTCTATCTTCCCCTCTTCTTCTCTATTTCCCTCACACAAATCCGATTCCCCACCCCGCGTAGCCACCGCCCATCGTCGTCGCCGTCGCAATCGCCGGCCACTGCCACTGCCACTGTACTGCCGCCCCTCTCCTTCTCCACCTAAAAATTCTAGGTTTGAATTACAACCCATTTCTTTGTTATTTCTAGGTTTTGTTTCAAATATTCGAACATTGTATTTTATTGTTTCGATTATTTGAACATTGTATTTTATTGAGGACTAGGGGTTGGGTCTTGTTTTACTTAGTTTTGTTAATTAGTTTTATTAACTAATTAGTTTAATTAGTCTTGAATAGTTTAGTTAGAATCTAGGGTTTAGGATTTGTTCTTGTGAATCGAATTGATCTTTTAGGATATGCATTGAACTTTTAGGANCAATCGCCGGCCACTGCCACTGCCACTGTACTGCCGCCCCTCTCCTTCTCCACCTAAAAATTCTAGGTTTGAATTACAACCCATTTCTTTGTTATTTCTAGGTTTTGTTTCAAATATTCGAACATTGTATTTTATTGTTTCGATTATTTGAACATTGTATTTTATTGAGGACTAGGGGTTGGGTCTTGTTTTACTTAGTTTTGTTAATTAGTTTTATTAACTAATTAGTTTAATTAGTCTTGAATAGTTTAGTTAGAATTGAATTATACTTTGTATTGTCTTGAATAGTTTAGTTAGAATCTAGGGTTTAGGATTTGTTCTTGTGAATCGAATTGATCTTTTAGGATATGCATTGAACTTTTAGGATATAAATTGAACTTTTAGTTTATGAATTGAACTTTTAGTTTATAAATTGAAATTTTAGGATATGAATTGAACTTTTAGGATATGAATTGAAAATTTAGGATATAAATTGGACCTTTTGGATATGAATTGAATTTTTAGTTTATGAATTGAACTTTTTGGATATGAATTGAAATTTTAGTTTATGAATTAAAATTTAAAGATATGAATTCGTCCTTTTGGATATGAATTGAACTTTCTTGTGTGATGACTCAAAGGGTAATCTTATGAATTAAGACTCCTTTCCAGGATCTTTAGCATTAAAAATACTAATTTCAATTACCTAAATTTACGTGCGCAGTCCAGGCGTGAAACCGGAAAGCTTTTATGTGAAATTATAAGAAATAATAATTTTTAGAGTTAAAAATTTGGTTTTAGTTGACTTTGGTCAATATTTTGAGTAACGGACTCGGATCTGTGTTCTGACAATCTTGGGAGGTCCGCAGCAAGATATGGGACTTCGACGTATGTCCGGAATTGAATTCCGAGGTCCCTAACTTTAGAAATCAATTTTTGAAGAAAATGGTTATGCTGGATTTTTAAAGAAATAAAGGAATGAATTAATGTTTGAAATTAGTGGTATCGGGCCCGTATTTTGGTTCCGGAGCCCGGTACAGGTTTTTATGATATTCAAGTCCTATCTGTGAAATTTGGTGAGAATCGAAATTGATTTGTCGTGATTCGGACATCCGGTTGAGAAAATAGTGAAATTGAAATGTTCTTGAGAAAATCATGAGTTTTGAGGTTGAATTCATATTTTTAAATGTTATTTTTGTGATTTGATCGCACGAGCAAGTCCGTATGATGTTTTTAGACTTGCGTGCATGTTAGGTTTGAAGCCCCGAGGGCTCGGGTGAGTTTCAGATAGGCTACAGAGTGTTTAGACTTAGAAAAACTCAGTTGGTGCATCTGATGTCTGTCACCTGGCCTCTGATCTCGCAATTGCGAGATCAGGCTTCGCAATTGAGAAGTTAGCAGGCCTGGTACATGCGAGGATTTTGATCGCAAATGCGAACCAGGCATGAGAAGGCCATCCTTGCAAATGCGAGATTTACTTCGCAAATGTGAAGACTGCCCAGCAACGCCAGAAGTCCCAAATGCGACATTTAGGTCACAAATGCGAAACCAGCAGGAATTCTAAAAGGTTCGCAATTTGGAACCCCTGATCGCAATTGCAATAACTGCAGCATGTTAAGTGGGATTTTAGACGGGATTTTCACTTATTTTTCAATTCTATCAGACCCTAAACCTCCACAGGCGATTTGCCAAAGACTCAAACTTCTCCAAATTATAGGTAAGTGATTTCTAACTAATTCCTTTCAATCTCTTACTACTTTTAATAAGATTTCAACCTAGAATCTAGAGTTTTCATGGTAAAAATTGGGATTTTTGGGTAGAACTTAGGAATTCCGAAATTTGGAAATTTAGACTTCGAATTGAGGTCGGATTCCGAAACCAATTGTATATTCAGTATCGTGGGAGAATGGGTAAACGGATTTTGGTCCGAACCTCGAGTTTAGACCAAGCGGGCCCGGGGTCGAGTTTTATCTTTTGATAGGAAAACCATGATTTTTTATTAAAATTAATTCCTTTAGTAATAATTAATGATATTGAACCAATTATGATTAGATTCGAGCGGGTTAGAGGCAAATTCTAAAAGAAAAAGCTGTGCTTGAGCAGTGAGTTGCTTGTGACATTGAGGTAAGTGTTTGGTTTAACCTTGACTTGAGGGAATATGAATCCCCAACTTAAATGCTATGTGAAATTTCATGTTTGTGGTGTATAAGTGAGGTGACGAGTATCTATGCACCACCCAATTTATCTATTTAGCATGTCCCTTTCCCCGTTTCCAATTTATTTTACTCCTGTCTTAATTGTTTCATAACCACTGATGCCACCATGTCTACTTGTTTTGCTTACTTTTTTGTTAGATATTGTTTCACTTATTTGGGAGTATTAATTGTTCCTTAACTTCATTGTGGTATAATAATGGTTGAGCTGGTGGTTAGTATTTCATGATACATTTCTGTTGGTTTCGCTGTGTAGTGATAATTAGTGAAATTTCTGAATAGTACATATTTCTGCTTACAATTGTTGAGACATAAATATTGTGAAAGGCTTTGACCTAAATTGTGAAATATTTTTTTTATAAATAAAGAGATGTGATTTTCTGGTAGGAGCGGGTTGCACGCTGCAACAAGGAGTAATAAGGGAGGACATGCGGGATCGGGTTGCACGTCGCAACAGGAGAAATAAGGGTGATATATATAGGGAGGAGCAATAAGGGTGGACAGGTGGGAGCGGGTTGTGCGCCGCAACAAGGAGCAATAAGGGAGGAAATTCATGTTTTACTGATTATATGATAAAGACTGGAAAACTTACTGTTGTATTCTATTTTTCCCATACTCTGCTTTTACCGTTATTTTAAATTGAAACTTGGAAATTTTCGTGAGGATTGGTTATACCTAAGATCTAGAAAAGTTAACCGAGTTGTTATTATTAATTGTTACAAGTTACTGTGTAATTAATTTATTATTCCCTTCTTGCTTTATTGTACATTGTATCTAGGTTATTTTATAAATGCCCCACTGTAGCCTCGTCACTACTTCGCCGAGGTTAGGCTCGGCACTTATCGATACATGGGGTCGGTTGTACTGATACTGCACTCTGCACTTCTTGTGTAGATCGAGGTTCCAGCCAGAGTTGAGTTATCGAGTAGTAGCTGAGCATTCGTACAGAGACACGAGGTAGATCTGCTGGCATGCGCAAACTCCTGGAGTCTTCTTTACATTATTTAGATTGCTGTTTTATTTCATTCAAAACATATACATATTTATTTCAGCCAAATACTTGTAGTATTCTTTAGTAGTTCGTGAATTGTGACTCCAGACCCTGGGTAGCTAGATATTAGTATTAGTTTCGAGTTTCATTTCATTAATTCGTACATTGTTCTTTATTCATCTATTGGATAGTATAAGAATTTGCATTTTTCTAAATCGCTTACTTATATTTAATTAAATTATTTTAAGAAAATGGTTAACCAAATTCTAACATTGGATTGCCTAGCAAGTATGGTGTTAGGCTCCATCACGATCCCGAGGGTTGGGAATTTGGGTCGTGACAAGTTGATATCAGAGCACTAGGTTTCCTAGGTCTCACAATTGACGAACAAGCATAATAGAGTTTGAAGGATTGGTATGGAGACGTCTGTACTTATCTCTCAGAGGCTATGTAGTTAGGAAAAACTCATTTTATTTCTACTCTATCGTGCGATTCTTGTTATCTCTAATACTGATCGAACTCTTCTATTCTCTTGCAGATGGCGAGAACTCGTGCTTCTTCTCCCTCTGACCAACAATCAGGTCTTCTAGCAGCAGCAAATCCTACTAGGGGCCGAGGCACGGGCAGGACTCAGCCCATTGCCCAAGCAGCAGCTCCAGCTGCGGAGCCCCATATAGATATTGATAAGGGGGCTCCAGCTCAGACCGTTCCAGCGGGACCAACTCAAGTCCCAGAGGGGTTTACTTTAGGACGCTTTGGTCCGATTAGTGGATATTATGGAGAGTGTAGCCCAGACTGGCGCACTCCCCGTGGCAGCATCCGTATCTCAGGCTTGAGTAAGGGTCCAGATTCCTGCTACCCACACTCCTGATCAGACTACTCCACATATTCAGACCCCAACAGCCAATCCAGCTTGGGTAGTTCAGTTAGTTGCTGCAGCACCGCTTGTTGTTGGAGCAGCTATGTCCTCTAATGCTTTGTGGAGACTGGACAGGTTTATCAAGCTTTTTCCCTGTTCATTTTAGTGGTTCTACTTCAGAGGATCCTCAGGAATATCTTGATAGCTGCCATGAGGTTCTTCGGAACATGGGTATTTTGGTGACAATTGGGGTCGACTTTGCCGCTTTTCAAATGATTGGTTCCGCCAAGAAATGGTGGATGGATTATTTGTTAACTAGACCATCCGGGTCACCTGCTCTGACATGGGATCAGTTTTTGCATCTCTTTTTGGAGAAGTTTCTGCCTATCACTACTAGAGAGGAGCGCCGCCGTCAGTTTGATCGTCTTCTGCAGGGCAGCATGACTGTCACCCAGTATGAGACTCGCTTCGTGGATTTGGCCCGACATGCTATTATTTTGTTACCCACATAGAGAGAGAGGGTCGGGAGATTTATTGGGGGCCTTGCACAGCCGATCAGATTACAGATGGCTAAGGAGACAGGGAGCGAGATTTCCTTTCAAGATGCAACCAATGTGGCTAGGAGAGTCGAGATGGTTCTCGGATTGGGAGGTCAGGGGTCAGACAAGAGAACTCGCCATTCCGTTGGATTCAGCTGTGCCTCATCTGAAGGCGGAGTTTCATTCAGCAGAGGCCATTCTTCCAAGACATTCCATTCAGCACTTCAGGCTTCACATGGTACTTCTGGTGGTCTTGGTTCTTATACGCCTCCTTCTGCTCAGCCATTCTATAGTGCTTCATCAGCTCCTATCAGAACACCTCCTCTGCAAAGTTATTATTATGGTTAGCCGGCTCGTCAGGGAAAACCTCTATATCTGGATGGATGCTTTGAGTGTGGGGAATATGGGCATGTTTGGAGAGCTTGTCCAAGATTTTCGGGTAATCAACATCAAGACTAGGGTTCTCGTGCCATAGTTCCGGCACCAGCTGCAGCACCACCTGCCAGCCAGCCAGGGGTAGGGGTCAGGTAGCCAGAGGTAAGGGCCATATTGTTAGAGGTGGGGCGGTCAGGCCACTAGGGGTGGAGGCTAGCCCGCTAGAGGTGGAGGTCTGCCTATCAGAGGTCCTCCCAGAGACGTGATTTAGGTTTCTGGGCCCAGCCCCGATTATATGCATTTACAGCTAGATCTGAGGCGGAGTCCTCCAATGTTGTTATCTGTCACGACCCAAAATCCATCAAGGTCATGCTGGCGCCGGACTCCACTGTCAGGCAAGCCAACACTTAATAAATAAATTAAATCTTTATTTTAAAATTCTCGAAGTCATTTTTTTCATTTTCTTAAATAATAATTAGCGAACTTCCACTGAGTAAACAATAATATCTTAACAAATTTAAATAGTGAATAAATCCCATAATTATCCCAGAATCCGGCGTCACAAGTGCATGAGCAAATATCTAAGAATTATACATGTATTACAATCCTTGTCCGGAATACAAACTGGACAAGGAATTTAAATAAATACAGTATAGCTGAGGAAGACTCTACCAGCTGCGGGTCATCTCCGGATGGTGCAACTCATCTAAGTCTCCAAGTCAGTCACATCACTGCGTCAAGCAGGGCCACCATCTATCAAATGTAGCATGAATACGACAACAACGTGTACTCAGTAAGTATCCCGCCTAACCTCAAAGAGGTAGTGACGAGAGATCGAATTTTACACTTGTTAGAGGTCAATTTAATGAAATCAAGGGTGACACTGAGCATGGATATCATAGGCAATTTAAAAAGTAGCGACAGGAAATAGCAACTTCTTTCACATTTAGTATTCTTAAATCCTCGTCATTTCAGTTGAAAATTTAAAATTTCCAGGCCAGTAATCAAGTAACAATCACAGAAAATACGCAGTAAATATCATGCGCAAGCAATGCCGAGGGTCGAACGACCCGAACCAACATAAATGTAAATTGTGCACTGCTGAAGGGTCGAACGACGCGAACCATAGATGCATCTATTAACCCGCCGTGGTGTATGTTCCGCTCCCATGAGAGTAGTGGAAGAAATCACCCCGCTCGTCGAATATAAATTGCGAAGCGGTCACACACAGTCATGCACATTAAAACAGTCCACCCTGACTACATCGGGAAAACAAATACTCAAGTAAATGACAAATTTCTCTTTTAAAGGTCACAAAAAAAAATAGTATTTAAAACTTTTCTAGAAATCCATTTTTACCAAGTTCGGTAAGGTTTACACACTTTATTTTCATCAATAAGATTACAAATACGGCAAATAAAACATGCTTTTGGGTCCTAGACTACTCGGACATAAACATAATAGTAGCTAAGCACGGACTCTCGTAACCTCGTGCGTACGTAGCCCCCACAAATAGTAGGACATGTTTAATTATTTCACCTATGGGGACAATTCCCCCATACAAGGTTAGAAAAGATACTTACCTCGCTCTGAAGATTCATAACCGATCTCCAAACCCTTCCGACGACTCAAATTGATGCACGCCCCAAAACTATCCTAATAACGGGAAAACCAACGAAAATATACTCTAATACTTATAACAATTTAATTTATATGAATTCCCAATTCCGCTCGAAAAGTTGACAATATTTCCCTCGGGCCCACGTGCTCGGATTCCTAAATTTTTCGAAGATAAAGATTACCCGCATCTTTAAGATCTCAATACAAATTTAAGTGTTACTAAGATTCTAGGGTAAACAGTTTGGCGCCCACAGTGGGGCCTAAAGATAATAGTGATTGTTTCAGTGATGATTTTGATAACACACGTTATTTTCACACTTGTTCTTGTCAAAGATTCTTTGTTTTCAGGTAAAAACATGTCAAACTCACAAAATGCTCCCGTACACGGCAATGATGGTCTCGGATTTCATGGGGAAAATAATAATATAGTTGTTCCAGGAACCGGTGTACCACCGCTTAACCCCGGGGAAGTGCTGATTGCATAACCAATCGATGTTAGTTCGCACATTGCTTTGAATACGGACTTGGGCGCAGGCCTCAGAGGAAGTATACGCGGGGAGGTCTGACCTGGTGGTCAAGGAACACAAGGTCTAGGAGACGGTGGAGTTAGCCTCCAGGTAATCTTCGAGATGCTAAGAGATCAGCAGGTTGATATCGCTCAGCTAAAAAATCAACATAAAACTCCGAGTGTGGTTGAACCAGAAATCACCCGCCGTACTGAGCCGGTGGCGGAAAGGTCGAACAGTAGTGGATGGGGACCAACCCTACAATCATGAAAATGCTCGAATAGCTCACCAAAAGAATCGATTCGGGAGAAAATAAGATCGAAGATAATGATAGAAAGGTGGAGAGATACAACTCCCGAGTCGATCAAACACCAGGGGAACCCCCGATCTTAAAGGGTTTGTATTCAAAAAGGTTCTTGTAGAAGCCTTTTCCTCAGAGCGCGGCCCCGAATCCCATTCCAAAGAAGTTCCGCATGCCGGATATACCGAAGAACAATGGAACCAATGATCCTAATGAACATATCACTACGTACACATGCGGTATAAAGGGAAATGACTTAGAGGATGATGAGATCGAGTCCGTATTGTTGAAAAAATTTGGGGAAACGCTATCAAAGGGAGCAATGATTTGGTATCACAACTTGCCACCAAACTCCATCGATTCATTTGCCATGTTAGCTGATTCTTTTGTGAAGGCGCACACCGGTTCCATAAAAGTTGCAACGAGGAAATCAGATGTTTTAAAGATAATACAAAGAGACAACGTGATGCTGAGGGAGTTTGTGTCCCGATTTCAAATGGAGAGAATGGAGTTACCGCCAGTTACACATGATTGGGATGTTCAAGATTTCACACAAGGGTTGAACGAGTAAAGTTCTATAGCATCATGACACTTGAAGAAAAATCTGATCGAATATCCAGCTGTTACTTGAGCAGACGTGCACAATGGTTATCAATGAAAGATCAAGGCCGAGGAAGACCAGTTAGGACCCCCTTAGGGTTCAATTTATCCAAATAGGTTAGCAGTTAAAGCCCCGAGGGATCTCCATAGGGAACCGAGGTCGAACAGGGAACTATATCAACCATATACTGCACAGCGAAGAAATAATGGCTCGGGAAACAATTCATCCTGGAATGAGGGAATAATTGATGGGGGCAAAATACTCGGGGAATCACGAGTAAGAATGAATTTGACAAGCATACCGATCATGTAGAAGCAGCTCGATTATCGGAGTACAACTTCAGCATCGATGCCTCGGGTATCATTTCAACCATTGCAAGGATTAAAGTCACTAGGTGGCGTAGACCTATACAAACTGACCCTTCTCAAAGGAATCCTAATTTGCTGTGCAAATACCATGGCACACATGGCCAAAGAACCGAAGATTGCAGAAAATTGAGAGAGGAAGTAGCTCGATTATTTAATGAAGTCCACCTTCGAGAATTCCTAAGTGACAAAGCCAAAAATCACTGCAGGGAAAGAGACGCCAATAGAAAGAATGAGCAAGAGGAACCTCAGCATATTATCCACATATCGTCGGTGGGGTCGACATCCCACAAGGACCTGTCTTCAAACGCACCAAAGTATCAATTACAAGGGAGAAACAGACCCGATACTACATGCCCGAAGACACCCTTACATTCAACGACGAGGAGATAGAATGCCTCTTTCAGTCCCACAACGGCGTCCTGGTAATTTCTATTTTGCGAAATAAAATTTAGGTTAAACGTGTTCTTATCCAGATAGCTCGCAAACATAATCAGGTCGAGTGTCGTAGAGCAGATCGGATTGCTAGATCAAATTGTACTTTCATCTCAAGTCCCAAATGGATTCAACATGGCTAGTGAAATAACAAAGGGTGAGATAATCCTACCAGTGAACGTAGTCGAGACCATCCAGGACACAAAATTTCATGTTATTGAAGGTGAGATGAGGTACAATGCACTGCTCGGAAGGCCGTGGATACATAACATGAGGGCGGTATCATCGACCCTTCACCAAATGATAAAATTTCCAACAATAGATGGTGTGAAAACAGCTTACGGGGAACAACAAGCAGCAAAGGAAATGTTTGCAGTCGACGAGGTGACACCGACGCCAACACCTTCGATCTCAGGAAAATCAAACATCAAAGACAAGTAGATGGCTATATAGCAATCACCGTTCCCAGCCTCGATCGAGTCAGAGGAACAAGTAATCAAAGAAGAAGAAGAGGATTTCCTTACCCCTCGAACTTTTGTTGTTCCCGAGGAATCAAATGTAACCAAGTCAACGGTCGAGGAGCTGGAACATGTGATACTGATCGAGCATCTACCCAAAAGTATACCTGGAATGGGATTAACCCCCGAACTCAGGAAAAAATTCATTCAATTCCTTATCGATAACATAAATTGCTTTGCTTGAACCCATTTATACATGACAGGGATTCCATCGGAGGTAACAACACATCAGCTAAGTCTCGACCCAAGGTTTAAACCAGTGAAGAGAAAGAGAAGGCCCCGGTCTGAGGTAAAACATGCATTCATAAAGGACGAGGTAACTAAACTTCTCAAAATAGGTTCCATTAGGGAAGTAAAATACCCTGAATGGTTAGCCAATGTAGTCGTAGTCCCTAAAAAAGGGAACAAACTTAGAAGCGTGGATTACAAGGATTTGAACAAGGCATGCCCTAAAGAATCTTTTCCACTGCCTAACATCGATCGAATAATCGACGCCACGGCCGGCCACGAGATCCTTACCTTTCTCGATGCCTATTCCGGGTACAATCAAATTCATCTGAACCCAGAGGACCAGGAAAAGACCTCATTATCACCAAGTATGGAACGTATTGTTACAATGTAATGCCTTTCGGACTAAAAAATGCAGGAACTACTTACCAACGCCTAGTAATTAAGATGTTTGAAGAACAAATAGGTAAATCTATAGAAGTTTACATTGATGACATGTTAGTTAAATCCCTTCGTGCAGAGGACCATTTGGATCATTTGCAGGCAATGTTCGAGATTTTGAGAAAATACAACATGAATCTTAACCCTGAGAAATGTGCTTTCGGGCTCGGTTCGGGAAAATTCCTCGGCTTCATGGTGTCATATAGGGGGATCGAGATCAACATGAAAAAATTAAAGCCATCGAAGATATCACCATTGCACACAGTGTAAAAGTCGTACAACGGCTAACGGCATGGATCACTGCTTTGGGCTGATTCATCTCGAGGTCGTAAGAACGGAGTCACAGGTTCTTCTCCTTACTCAAAAAGAAAAATGATTTTGTATGGACCCCAGAATGTCAACAAGCATTGGAGGAATTAAAGTTGTACTTATCGAGCCCACAGCTGCTCCCTACTCCGAAGGCGGATAAAAATCTATACTTATACTTGGTTGTGTCTGAAGTAGCGGTAAGTGGTTGTAGACGGTCGAAATCAAGTATGCCCTATTTTACGGGCTCGAGGAGTTGTTTCGAGCCCAAGTTCAGGATGGACCATGCTCGAGCCCGATGGATCGAGCTTGAGTCTGATGATGGAGTGCAAGGCTCAAAGATCAAAGTACATGATGAATACCGAGGCCGAGTATGAACAACCCCAAGATAAATTCGTTATGGATTTGTAACAGAAAGAGAGAGACTCCCGCAATGGAACAAATATTAAGGCGTAAATTCCAGAATGAATTTTTACGAATTTGTACTAGGCGGTTAGACAATTGTCCAATTAGATTCAGTACTAAAAACAAAAATGTACCTTATTTAGGACCCCCCCACTCCTATTATATAAAGGGGGCTCACTCATTTGTAAAGGCATCAATCATTAGTAAAGAATATACACACTTACTTTCTTGCTCATCACTCACCAGAATTGTCTCTTAACTTCACTGTTCTTACTTTAATGGTCTCATTAGTATACCTCGAGGCCATCATAGCTCAAGGTCAAGACTTGCTCGCACACTTGTTTGATTTAGCTTACTCTTTTAATTTTTACGTTTGTCTTCTAGGTTATCAATTAGTATTGGACTAAATCACGCATCTTTAAGACCTCAACACAAATTTAAGTATTACTCAGATTCCGGGGTACACAGTTTGGCGCCCACCGTGGGTCCTAAAGATAATAGTAATTGTTTCAGTGCTAATTTTGATAACACACATTATTTTCACACTTGTTCTTGTCAAAGATTATTTTTTTTCAGGTTAAAAAATGTCAAACTTACAAAACACTCTCGTACATGACAATGATGGTCTCGTATTTCATGGGGAGCCCGATAATATAGTTGTTCCAGGAACCGGTGTACCACCGCTTTACCCCGGGGAGATTCCGATTGCAGAACCAGACGATGTTAATTCGCACATTACTTTGTATGGTGACTTGGGCGCCGACCTCGGAGGAAGTATATGCAGCAGGGAAATGCGACCTGGTGGTCAAGGAACACAGGGTGTAGGAAACAGGGGAGTTAGCCTCCAGGTAATCTTCGAGATGCTACAAATTCAGCAAGTTGCTATCGCTCAGCTACAAAGTCAACATAAAACTCCGAGTGTGGTTGAACCAAAAATCACTCGCCGTAATGAGCCGGTGCTTGAAAGGTCGAACGGTAGCAGATCGGGGACCGACCCGAGAATCATGAAAATGCTCAAAGATCTCGCCAAAAGAATCGAGTCAGGAGAAAAGAAGATCGAAGATAATGACAGAAAGGTGGAGACATAAAACTCCCAAGTCGATCAAATACCAGGGTCACCCCCAATCTTAAAAGGTTTGGATTCAAAAAAGTTCGTGCAGAAGCCTTTTCCTCAGAGCGCGGACGAAGACCATTCCAAAGAGGTTCTGCATGACGGATATACCGAAGTACAACGAAACCACGAAACTTAATGAACGTATCACTACGTACACGTGCAATATAAAGGGAAATGACTTAGAGGACGATAAGATCGAGTCTGTATTGTTGAAAATATTTGGGGAATCTTTATCAAAGGAAGCAATGATTTGGTATCATAACTTACCACCGAACTCCATCGATTCATTTGCCATGTTAGCTGATTCTTTTGTGAAGGCGCATGCCGGGGACAGAAAAGTTACAACAAGGAAATCAGATGTTTTCAAGATAAGACAAAAAGACAACGAGATGCTGAGGGAGTTCGTGTCCCGAATTCAAATGAAGAGAATGGAGTTACCACCAGTTACGGATGATTGTGCTGTTCAAGCTTTCACACAAGGGTTGAATGAGCGATGTTCGGTAGCATCACGGCAGTTGAAGCAAAATATGATCGAAATCCTATTGTTACATGGGTAGACGTACATAATCATTATCAATAAAAGATCAGGGTCGAGGATGACCAGTTGGGATCCCCCTCAGGGTCAGTTCACCCGAACGTATTGGCAATAAAAGCCTCGAGGGACACCGACAGAGAACGGAGGTCAAACAGAGAACGATATCAACCATATGTCGCAGATCGAAGAAAAAATAGTTCGGGACGCAATCTTCCCCAAAATCATCAAAGAAATGATCGAGGGAAAAATCCTCGGGAACTTATGAGTAAGAATGGTTTTGATAAACATACAGACCCCACAGAAGCGCCTCAGTTATCAAAGTATAATTTCAGTTTCGATGCATCGGGGATTGTGTCGACTATCGGGAGAATCAAAGACACTAGGTGGCCGAGACGTACGCAAACCGATCCTTCTTAGAGAAACCCAAACTTGATGTGTAAATATCTTGGTACACATGGCCACAGGACTGAAGATTGCAGACAGTTGAGGGAAGAAGTAGCTCGATTGTTCAACGAGGGTCATCTTCGAGATTTTCTCAATGATCGGGCTAAGAATCACTTCAGGAAAAGAGACGCCAACAGAAAATACGAGCAAGAAGAACCTCAACATGTTATCCACATGATCGTTGGCGGGTTGACATCCCAAGAGTAACTGTCTTCAAACAGACCAAAGTATCAATTACAAGGGAAAAACGAACCCGAGACTATATGCCCGAAGGCACCCTTACATTAAACAACGAGGAAATAGAAGGCCTCTCTCAGCCGCACAACGATGCCCTGGTAATTTCTATTTTGCTAAATAAAATTCAAATTAAACGTGTTCTTGTAGATCTAGGTAGCTCGGGAAACATAATCAGGTCGAGGGTCGTAGAGCAGCTCGGACAGCTATATCAAATTGTACCTGCATCTCGAGTCCTAAACGGCTTCAACATGGCTAGTGAAATAACAAAGTGAGAAATAATCCTACCAATGAACGTAGCCAGAACCATCCAGGACACAAAATTTCTTATCATCAAAGGTGACATGAGGTACAATGAATTTCTCAGAAGACCATGGATACATAACATGAGGGCGGTATCGTCGACCCTTCACCAAATGTTGAAATTCTCAACAATAGTTGGTGTGAAAAAAATTCACGGGGAACAACACACAGCAAAGGAAATATTTGCAGTCAACGAGGTGACACGGACACTAGAACCTTTAACCTGAGAAAATAGAACATCAAAGACAAGCATATGGCTAAATAGCAATCACCATCCCCAGCCTCGACCGAGTCAGAGGAACAGGTAATCAAAGAAGAAGAAGAGGATTTCCTAACTCCTCGAACCTTCGTTGTTCCCGAGGAATCAGATGCAACCAAGTCAACGGTCGAGGTGCTGGAACAGGTGATACTGATCGAGCATCTGCCAGAGCGAAAGGTATACTTGGGAACAGAGTTAACCCCCGAACTCTGGAAAAACTCATTCAATTCCTTATCGATAACATAGATTGTTTTGATTGGCCCCATTCAGACATGACAGGGATCCCATCGGAGATAACAACACATCGGCTAAGCCTCGACCCCAGGTTTAAACTAGTGAAACAAAAGAGAAGGCCTCAATCTGAGGTAAAAAAATGCATTCATAAAGGACGAGGTAATTAATCTTCTCAAAATAGGGTCCATTAGGGAAGTAAAACACCCTGAATGGTTAGCCAATGTAGTCATAGTCCCCTAAAAAGGGAAAAAACATAGAATGTGCGTGGATTAAAAGGATTTGAACAAGGCATGTCGTAAAGACTCTTTCACTACCTAACATTGATCATATGATCGACGCCACGGCCGGCCACGATATCCTTACCTTTCTCGATGCCTAATACGGGTACAATCAAATTCAAATGAACCCGGAGGACCAGGGAAAGACCTTATTTATCACCAAGAATGGAACGTATTATTGCAATGTAATGCCCTTCGGGCTAAAAAATGCAGGAGCTACATACCAACGCCTGGTTAACAAAATGTTCGAGGAACAAATAGATTAATCGATGGAAGTTTACATTGACGATATGTTAGTTAAGTCCCTACGAGTAGAGGACCATTTAATTCATTTGCAGGAAACATTCGAAATCTTGAGGAAGTATAACATGAAACTCAACCCAGAAAAATGTCCCTTTGGGGTCGGCTTCATGGTGTCAAATAGGGGGATCAAGATCAACCCCAACAATATTAAAGCCATCGAAGGCATCATCATTGTGGACAATGTAAAATCCGTACAGCGGCTAACTGGACGGATAGCCACTTTGGGCCGATTTATCTCGAGGTCGTCAGATCGAAGTCACATGTTCTTCTCCTTACTCAAAAAGAAAAATGATTTTGCATGGACCCGGAATGTCAACATGCATTGGAGGAATTAAAGCAGTACCTATCGAGCCCACCTTTGCTCCACACCTCGAAGGCGAATGAGAAGATATACTTATACTTGGTTGTGTCCGAAGTAGCGGTAAGTGGCGTACTAGTTCGAGAAGAGAAAGGCACGCAGTTTCCTGTTTATTACGTAAGTCGAACCTTAGGAGATGCTGAAACTAGGTACCCAAACTTAGAGAAGTTGGCACTTGCACTAATAAGCGCATCTAGAAAATTAAAGCCATATTTCCAGTGTCACCCCATATGTGTGTTACCCACTTATCCCATCCGAAATGTTTTACACAAGCCTGATTTATCGGGCCGATTAGCCAAATGGGTTGTCAAACTTGGCAGGCACGATATCGAATATCAACCCCGAACGACCATCAAGTCTCAAGTCATAGTTGGCTTCGTGGCCGATTTTACACCAACCCTTGTACCCGTAGTGGAGAAGGAACTTCTACTAAAATCGAGTACGTCATTGGGGGTATGGACCCTCTACACGGACGGAGCCTCGAATGTGAAAGGGTCTAGTCTTGGCATTGTTTAAAGCCACCTATGGGTAGCACTATTAGACAATCTATCAAAACTTCTAGGTTGACTAATAATGAGGTTGAGTATGAGGCCATGATTGCATGTCTCAAGCTAGATAAAATCTTGGGGGAAAATATAGTTGAAGCCAAGTGCGATTCTCTGTTGGTGGTGAACCAAGTGAAAAAAATCTTTGAGGTTCGGGAAGATAGGATGCAAAGGTATTTGGACAAGTTACATGTGACATTGCACCGTTTAAAGGAGTGGACCCTAGATCATGTGCCTCGAGAACAAAAAGGTGAGGCCGATGCACTGGAAAATTTAGGGTCATCGGCCGAAGAAGACGATATAGTCCCGAGAGTTGTCGTCCAATTATCGAGATATGTGGTCGAGGAGGGTCACACCGAGATAAACTCCACAAGCTTGACCTGGGATTGGAGGAATAAATATGTTGAAATTTTAAAGCACGAAAATCTCCCTTCGGACCCTAAAGAGTCAAGAGCCCTACGAGCTAAAGGAGCCCGATTCACATTGGATGAAGATGGAAAGTTGTACAAGAGGACTTTCGATGGACCATTGGCAGTATGCTTAGGACTGGGGGACACCGATTATGTTCTGCGAGAAATCCACGAAGGTACTTGTGAGAACCACTTCAGTACTGACTCTTTGATTCGCAAAATTATTAGAGTTGGATACTACTGGGATAGTATGGAAAAAGACACTAAGGAGTTTGTTCGAAAATGTGATAAATGCCAAAGGTTTTCACCAATGATCTATCAGCCAGGAGAACAACTCCATTCAGTCCTATCCCGGTGGCCATTTATGAAATGTGGGATGTACATTGTCAGCCCCTGCCAATGGCACCAGGTAAAGCTAAATTCATTTTGTTTATGACTAACTACTTTTCTAAATGGGTGGAAGCACGGCCCTTCGAGAAGGTAAGAGAAAAAGAGGTCATAAACTTCATATGGGATCACATCGTGTGTCGGTTTGAGATACCCGTAAATCATATGCGACAATGGGAAGAAATTAATCGGCATCAAGGTAACAAAGTTCCTCGAAGAACACAAAATAAAAAGGATAATATCAACACCATATCACCCAAGCGCAAACGGACAGGTCGAATCCATGAAAAAGATTATTATCTAAAATTTGAAGAAAAGGTTGAGTGTCGCTAAGGGGAAATGGAGAGAGGATCTTCCCGAGATCCTTTGTGCATACCGAATGACATCAAAGTCCAGCACGGGGGAAAATCCATTCTCCTTGGTGTATGGCTTCGAGGCCTTAATCCCAGTCGAGCTCGGAGAACCTAGCACCAGATTTTGGCATGCAACGGAGGAATCGAATCACGAGCTATGAGCACTAGCCTCGAGCTATTGGATGAAAAATGAGAAGCTACGCTTGTTCGGATTTCCGCACAGAAGCAAAGGATCGAGAGATATTATAACAGAAGGGCCAACCTTCGCCACTTCAGAATCGGGGACTTAGTTCGAAGGTAAGTCACCCTAAATACTCGAGACCTAAACGAGGGAAACTAGGACCGAATTGGGAAGGTCCATATCATGTTATTGGTATCATCGGAAAGAGATCTTACAAACTCGGCACGATATAAGGCAAACAATTGCCAGACAATTGGAATGTATCACTACTCAAACGATATTACTGCTGAGGTATGACTTTATCATTTTTTTCCCATTTGCATTCGAGGCTAACTCATTGAAGATGTTCGATTGAAGACGTAGAGGGCACCCTTATACACGAAGACCTTAGGTATTAAAGCACGCGTTGCACTCTTTTTTCCATATATCGGATTTTATCCCAAATGGGTTTTTCCGGCAAGGTTTTTAACGAGGCAACAACTATGTTCTACCTAAGGGGAATTCCACAGTATCCAAGGCTTCTTTTCAATCAACCTCAAATGCTGGGGGCATCACCCTCAGAGGCTACATTTTCGAGAAAAATACTTCACTCTAAAGAGGGATTCGATAGGAAAACTTTGTAATGGGACAAACGGTCAGACAAACGTGTCCATATAGAATAGCAGAGTCTCGATGGAAAAACATGTATGCATGTATGAATTATTCAAAGAAGCATTCTTTCTATATTGAACATTTTGTGTCTCGAAGAAATTTGCTACTATACGAGTTTCATACTTGTGATTCCCTGTGAGAAACGACTCAAGAGCCAATACACAAATATACCTCGAATACTCGGTGACTGTCATCGATACTCAGCAAATTCGAGCTGACTAAACTCAAATTCGTAAGACCTCAAAGAGGAATCCCCCGATGTAAAGGTCAAGTCCATCACACTCGGGGATTAACATTTCGAGCAAGTTTGAAATGTTATCGGGAAACAAGCCCAAGAGGCACACCCGAAGGCTACGGCCATACTAAAAATTACGGCCGAAATAACGCGGCTTGGAGACGTACGAATTTCACAATAAAAACATGCCTTCAAATACATTGAAAAACCGGTTAAATAAAAGCTATCCTCGGAAAAATAATCAAAGAGATTCCATAAAATCAGCCCTCAAGAAACCTCAAGAGGTATCAAATTAGTTACATTCAAACTTTTGCTAAGGCACTAAAAACAAAGGGGTTTCGATCGACACTAAACCCCCAAAAAACCCAATGGGTAAAAAATGCATGCCAAGGCATAAACATAAATAAATTTTTATCAAGTCTTTTAACCCAAAAAGGGGAAATAATAGCCATCTCTTAGAAGCCATAACAACCCGACTTAAAGAGCTTAAGGGCCAATACACTTAGGGTTAGAGATCTTGTTCTCACCCTGTCGGACCCAAAGGTTCGATTATTCCTAGGTCAAATAAATATTTTGATTATGGCTCGGAAACTCGTCATTATCCAACACAAAGGGTCAATACCCCTAAGGTACGAACCATATTTGAACTCGACCGTGAACAAGAAATCGTTCAAGACAGAATCTCGAATATACCATTCAAAGAATGAAATTATTGAGAGAATCTTAAGGCAAGCAATTATTGAGAAGGCATTCAAGGAATTTTCTTCTTTTATATATACATAAGAAAGAGATATGTACAAATATTCGACAAAAGGGAAAATACAAAAGGAGAAAGAAAATTCCTATCTACGCCCCGGGGCTAGTCTCTCCCTCGGGAGCAGCTTCTTCGTCGGGCCCCTCCTCGTTATCGGACCCACCTTGGTTGCCTTCGCCATCATCGTCATCGTTGGAAGAGACAAGAAATCTTTCATCGGCTTCCATCGCCCTTGCTTGAGCTATCTCTTCTGTGAGGTCAAAACCTCTAGCATGAATTTCTTCAAGGTTCTCCCTCCAATATTGGCACCTGGCCATGTCATTACTCCGTTTTTCCTAGTCGGAAGATTCCCTCAGCTCCATTTGAGCAGCCTCGATTTCCCTTAAATACATGACATGGTTTTATCAACTGTGACCTTCATCTTCTCGGCCTCAGCCCAGGCTTCAGCAAACTCAACCCCGGCCTTGGCAAGTTCGACCTCGAGCTCGTCGATCCTTTCGGCCTAGGCCGTACCACTCTCTTTGACACCCTTGACTTGGGCCTCAACCGATGCTAGTTTGGCTATCTTTTCCCTCACTGGTTGCACTCATCATTGACCCGATCGACCTCACCTCGAAGCTAGACCATCATCTTCAATCTTTGCTGCATCTGAGACACTGAAGAGTTAGCCTCCACAGTTAAGACGAAAAGACCATACTATTTCAAAATAATAGTTACCTGCTTGTCTAGCTTGGCCTCATACTCGCGAGCCTTGGCCAACTCTACCCGAAGGTCTTTGAGCTCCTCATCCTTTTGACTGAATAGGAGCTCCAGGGCCTTTTCTTCACCCAAGGACTTGTTAAGTTCCGCCTCACATTGGATCATGTCAGCCCTAAATTTGGCAAAGGCCTACGCAGAAAAAGAGTTATCAGTTAAGGTAAGGTGAGAAAAAGGAAATTATGACATTAAGAATTAATGCTTACCTTAGAGAAGAGACATTGGTCCTCTTCGAAGATGGTAGACGCATCGTTGAGGTCAGCATCAGCGAACCCAGTAAAACAATCTAAGAAAGGATTATCCTCACAGAGGACCCACTTAAGTCAGGTGTTCTCAGGGCTCGGGCTTCCCTTATGGCGTCCTCGAAATAAGCTAGTAATGATGGAAAGTGACCTATTATCATGGCCCCGAGAAGATCACCAGAGGCGCTCTGCTTGGTCAGGGGGACTTTGAAATCTGTCCTTTTTGTTGTGCTTGTTGAAGGCCGAGGAACAACTACGACCTCGGGCGATTCGAGGGCTTTCCCCACATCTTTCTTCGTAGTTTCCTCACCAGGAGGTAGGATCTCTGGCTCAGAGGGTTTGGCAGTCTCGATTGGCTTTTTGGTTTGTGCCACCAGCGCCAAATCCTCTCCCTCATCTTTTTCATCATCTAGGAGCCAGTGGACTGAGTCTATGTCCACAGGAATGACGTTCCTCCTATGTCTCTGAGCAGGGTCTATTTTATTTTGAGGGTCTTCGGGCTTCGAAGACCTTCTTCTCTTATTATCCTTCTTCGATTTTGGAATCGGGGACTCGATCCCTTCCCTAGGAGGGTCTGGCCTTATTTAAGAGAAGTCCTCAATGCATGCATAAATAAAAACTAGGTATGAGAAAAGAAATGTCTCCGATAAAGAAGAAAATGTCAGGAATTTACCATGATGTTTGGCTTTCCATTTTCCCTTTGCCAAGTCACGCCAGCGGCATTCGTCATACGAGGAGGTCGCATATAGTTTTTGGACCTAGTCTTCGAGATCGGGGACCGCATGGAGCATCCAAGTGACCGCTACAGATAAAAGTGAAGGCGTCATGCAATACATAGTCAAACTACAGAAATTGCTGGGGAAACAACTCAACTTACGGTCGAAGTTCCACTTTTCTGGGAATAACATTTTCTCCTCGGGGATGATGTTGTTGGTCCTCACTTGAATGAACCAGCTCATCCAGCACCGATCTTTATCCTCGTCATTGCTGGAAAAGAAGGACTTGGTTGATTGGCGCTGGAGCTTAATCAACCCTCGGAAAAGATGAGGCCGGTACAAGCGGATAAGATGACTGAGAGTGAACTCGAGCCCCTCTACCTTGATGGAAAAGTAGCGAAGCATGATCACTATTCACTAGAAGGAGGGGTGGATCTGACCGAGGGTGACTTGGTATCTTCTACAGAAGTCGATCACCATTGGATCGAGGGGAACCAGTGTGAAGGGGTAAGTGGAAACACTTAGGAACCCCTCCACGTAGGTGGTAATGCTCTCCTCGTGGGTGGGGATCTGTACCACGACCCCATCCCCCAACCAAAATACTTTTTCATGGCATCAAGGGTTTATCCATGATCAAGCAGATATACCTCGATGCATGTTCACATCGGCCAGGAACCGCAAATCTTTCTTTAAGGTGCAGGCGCCGGGCAATTGAACGCGGTTGATGCAATTGAACGAGCTTGATAAGTTTTTCTTGCATGCATATGAGAATGCCAAGTTATATAAAGAAAAGACCAAAGCGCTGGCATGATAAGCATATTCAGCATCCCGAGTTCAAGTCGGGCCAATTGGTTCTCTTGTTCAATTCGAGGTTGAGACTCTTTTCGGGGAAGCTCAAATCGAGACGGTCGGTCCCGTTTGTGGTAGTAAGCTAAGAGTCACTCCACATGGTGAAATTGAGCTGCTTGTCTTAGGTGGCGAGAGAACGTTCTTAGTGAACGGACAAAGGATAAAGAACTATTATGGAGGTGACTTTGATCATCAGAAGTCGAAGGTGTTACTTGCCAATGATTAGACGAGATTCTGTATCTTGCCACGACGTTCAATCAGGCGCTTGTTGGGAGGCAACCCATCTTTACTGCTTTCTTTTATTTTTATTTTTATCTTATTATTGTTGTAGTATTTTTTTTTGTTTTGTAGGATTATGAGCATAGAAAGCAAAGCCAATGGAAGAGTGCAAAAGTGAGTTAGATGGTGAGAACTAAGTGTGGGGTGCCACATAGAGGACCATGCCTGGGGGAAGTATGAGTACCCGTGAGCTGCTATTGCTTCGGCCTTTGGCCTTTCAAGGAGTTTCTTGTCCATCCTCATTATTTTTTTGCTTTATTTGTGCATTGGGGCCAATGCACTCTTTTAAGTATGGGTTGGGTAAATTCTCTAAATAATTAGTAGTAGGATGTTAGAAAAATGTTAACTTCTTATTTTTGTTTTCGTAGTTGTTTATTATTTTAGTAGCTATGAAAAACAATCGAGAAAAAGAGAAGAAAATTTGCTATTCCCGATGATGGATCTCCGGGACAGTTTTCATGAGAAATTTAAGTCTAAAGAAAAAGGACAAAAAGATTTTCTTTGTAGGTAGTGTAGTAATTCCCCCTTGGTTTTTCTTTATGCCGCGGTTCCAAGGTTTTTGTTTGAATCGGATGTAATTAGTTTTTTTAGGAGTAGGAACCATTGTGAGATTAATTAAATTGAAGCAATATCTCTTGACTTTGTTATTCCTTTAGAATAGTGAGTACTTTGGTTGTGATGCTTAGGCTTGGTTTTTTACTTTTGTATAATTACCTTAAATTGTATGATCTTAACTTTGCTTAACTGCTTTGACTAGAGTGTCTTGATAAATCCAATCCTGAGTGAGTTATGTGCCATGTGTGTGTGAGGTTGTGTTATTATGTGAAATTCATTTGATGTCTATAACTTTCCCCGTGTGTTTGCAAAGCGAAATAGTAGTTTTGTTCAGTCTTGGAAGTGATATAGGCGTTTCTTTGTTGAGCCATATATGTATAGTTTACCCGCTTAATTTTTAGGTATCGTAGTTAACCCCCGTTGAGCCTGTAATCATGTTTCTTTGTCAACCACATTACAAGATTTACCCATTTGTTTGAATTAACCGTCTATTTGAACCTTTCCACCTCTCATGAGCACTTGAATTGTTATGAACTTTGTATAAGTTAAAGAGTGGGGTGGATGGTTTGGCTTTTATATGGAACTAATGAAATAAGGAGAAAGGTGCAATGTTTTAAAAAATAAAAGCCAATTAATAGTGGTGACTCTCGATGTAAGGTGCACTGTTCCTTGATAGCGGTGACTCTCGATGTAATTGTGCTTAAAGAAGTATGGAGTTAATATACATTGATGTGAAGGTGGAGTTATAGATTGACATAAGTATGGGATTTGAATGCTAAAGTATATGTATTAAAGTGCTTAGGGAGGTGTAGTTACTCTTATATCCAAATGTATCCTACCCGACCCGCAGCCTACATTACAACCAATTAAAGTCCTACCTGATCTTAGACTGAATGATCTCAATTAGTAGAGTAATACACTACGGGAAAGCCTATGATGCATATTTTGTGGCATATGAATGTTATTTTTGAGAGTGAGTGAATTATTTCTATATTTAATTCCTAATTGTTCTTAAATTATTGTGTATGGAACTAATCTTTTTTGTTGTGTGAAGGAACTCTGTTCATGAAGGAAAGGTAATGTCATTAACCTCTATGTTAGAGTAAATGAGTGAGTTGTGAATAATGTTTGGTACTTGTGAGTCAAATTTTGAGGTGAAGATGTTACAATATTGTGCTTAACCTATTTTAAAGATTATTGGTGTGATAAGTTAGGAGAATTGTGTAAAAAAAGGTCGTGTCTATTTAAAGTGTAGTTTGATTACTCGAGGACAAGCACTAATCCATTCAAAAAATCACATCAAAAATCCACCATATTAAGCAATAGAAGATCAACCCTAGTCTCATAGCCCCAAATAATGACCAAATAAGAGCGATAGACACAGTCCACAACAATAGAATCCCAAACGGGTGTAGTCACATAAACATAAGTATCCAGAGAATCACGAGACATATCCAAATATTAAGTAACATAGGAGGAAAAATATGAATAAATAGAACCCAGATCAAATAAAACTAATGAATCTCTATGACAACCCGGAAAATATACCTGTAATTACAGCATCTGATGTGAAAGCCTCAGTCCTACCAGAAAAAGCATAACAATGGGCCTTGACCTCCCTCTCTAGGACTTCCACTACCCTCCTGTCCTCCACCTCTACCTGGTTTTGCAGGTGGAGTAGCAACTGGAGCGGAAACAATAGCATGAGTAACTTGCAAAGGTCCACCCCTTAGAAGTCTTGGGAAACCTCTCATAAAACACCTAGTATTACCACACTCAAAGTAACCCCTTTGTGAGCATCATTTCTGGTATTAAGTCTGTACAATACGACTGGAATGACCGTTGTATAAAACCCTTGAGAAGGTGCACTAAAATATAAATATCCAGTATGAGTGTGGAGTGCCCCGGGGTCTCTCCCTGGCTAGCTGGAGCATTATGGGTAACCTGAAGTCCGAACTGAACTGGTCGACTGACAAAGCCTCTGTCATGACGGGTCAAAATAGACGAGTAAAACAATTAAACCTCAAGAACGTATAAGCTTTGTATTCTCCCTACACCCCCACCCTCCTGCTCGCGAATACTCTCCAACCTCCTAGCAATATCCACAACCTGATAGAATGGAGTCTCAGTCTCCAACGCCCATGCCATCCTAAAGCTGAGGCTATAAACATGTCCCTCAATAAACCTATGGACTCTATATCTTTCAATGGAAACCAAGGAAGGTGCATCACAAGATAACTATGTAAACCTCATTGCATACTCGGAAACAATCATACTCCTTTGGCGCAACTTCTCAATCTCGCTGCATTACTTGTCTCTGCGGGTATGTGGAATAAACCCTCTCAATAAATGATTAGAGAATTGGGACCAAGTAAGTGGTGATGTGCAAGCTGTCCTACTCATGTGATAAGTCTGCCACCATATATATGCCTACCACGTGAGTTGAAAAGTAGTAAGGTTGACCCTGCTTGACTGCACCAAACCCATAGTACGGAGAATGCGGTGGCACTGACCCAACATACCCTGTGCATCCTCAGAATCCCCTCTATTGAACTAGGAAGGAAGGAACTTCTGAAACCTCTCAAGACTCCTCTTCCCCTCTGCCAACACAACTGGTCCTACCTCGGCCGAATGAAAACTACTGGCTGCACTAGCACAACACCGATGCCCACACAACTAGCCCTACCTCAGCCTCTCGTGGCTATAACTAGGGCCGCTGGTGTATGTTCAACTTATATGGTAGTGCGTGTCCTCACAATTTGTGAGAGAATATAAGAGTAAAGGTTCAGACTTCAAAATACAAATTGACACGATCAAGAATAAAAGAAGATCGTGTTTCCTAACAGCTCGGTAGCCTCTCAAAGATAAGTATAGACGTCTCCATAAAGGTCCGCAACACTCTACTAAACTTGCTCATGACTCGTAGAACCTATGAACGTAAATCTTTGATACCAACTTGTCATGACCCAAATCCTATCATAGCGATCACGATGGGACAGAGTCTCTAAAACTAGATACGCCGATCACTTAACAACATCTAAAAAAATAGAAGATAATAATAGGACAAAGTGTTAATATAATAACAAATATAGAGTCAACACATACCAAAATAGTAATACTCAACATAACTCCCTAGAACTGGGTTGTACAGAGTCAGGAGCTCTAACTAAATACATAAGAATATCTCAAAATAATATGTTGTTCAGATATAAAAATGACACTGTCAATGTAAGGATAGGACTCCAAGGGACTGCGATGATCAATGCAGCTCTACCTTGAATCCTTGCGGTCAATAAGCTCTCACTGCTAGATACACTGCCTCCAAAACCTGGATCTGCACAAAACTGTACAGAAGTGTTGTATGAGTACGCAACGGTTGCTACCTAGTAAGTATAGAGACTAACCTCGGTGAAGTAGTGACGGGGTTCAAGTCATGTGATACTCACTAGTCAAAATAACCAGTGAAATAAATCAAAAATTGGCAACAGAAAGTATAGCAGAAAAACAATTACAATAATCTTATCTGTATAAGTGATATTAATTCAATGCAAGTAAAGGCTCAGCTTCAATAACAAGCCATCACATGGAACCACACACATATGGCACCTCGTGTCCATATTTTTATCACAACATCAATAGCTACCTATATCTCTCAATCCAGACAAAATTACAATAGCCACACGTATCGCTCTGCCCTAACAACATCGTAATAACCACACATATCGCTCTACCTTGACAATATCACACTAACCACCCGTATGGCTCCGCCCAACATGTCCACATGTTCCACAACAATCACAAAACAATAATGCGAAAGCTTTATCACGGATATGAGTTCATAGTTTATCGACAAGGCGCACAAGGACAATAAAAATAATAAAATATGAATGGGTATTTATAAATAAACCATTGCTACAACTAAAAAAAGGTGTAGTGATCATGTTCATATAGACACAAAGTGATTGAGCATGTATCATATTCAATATATTAAGGCATATTAATAGCCTAAGCTCTAATCTGATCATAAGTCACACATAGCACTTGTGTATTCGCTCTTCACCTCGTGTACACGTTGCTTTTCACATAACACTAATAGGCAATTAAGGCCAAATCCTAAAATGTATTCTCACACAAAGGTAGGCAAGATACTTACCTCAAATGAGCCAAATCAATACTTAAAAAGACCTTGCCTCTCGAGTCGGCCTTTGAACGGGTCAAATCTAGAAAAAAAACAACTCAATAATATCAGACACAAGAATTAAAAAAAATACAAGTAATAAAGCTCCAACCATTATCAATAATAAAAAATAAACGAATAATTCAACCTGATCCCGCTTCTCGGAACCCAACAAAAGTCACAAATCCTGAACATCCATTCAAATACGAGTCCAAACATACAAGTTTCATCTGCATCCGACTCTGAATCAGGGTTAAAGTCCCTATTTTCATTTTAGAAAGGTTTTTTCCAAAACCCCTAATCAAGGATGGAATCATTAATAATAATCAAATCCGAGTCAAAACTCTTACAATAATCCAACCAGTGAAAATCCCCTCAAACATTTCCCAAATTCGAGCTTCAATCTAGAAATATAATAAAATAACTCAAACCTTCAAAAATGAAATGTTATAACATTCCCCGTCGATGCCCTTCATGATTGCGGAATCTACTTAGCAGTCACGAAGTACAATTCAACACTGGCCCAAAAATTACCCTTCGCGAATGTGGTCTTGCACCTACGATCGTGATGCATAACCTCCACTAGCTTATGTGAATGTTGTCCCCCACCCAAGAACGGGAAGGCTAAAAGCTTGGTAACCCAATTAGGCCTTCCTTATACTCGAACACAATGTCCAAGTCGCAAACACGAAGGCTACTACCCACCATCTTCCGCGAAAGTGGCACACCCATTGCGAATGCGAAGAGAAAATATTCCTAGGAACCAAAACACAATCTACGATCACGTGAAACCTTTTGTGATTGCGATGAAGGAAACAACACCAAAAAACCAACATCTCCAAACAAGAGAGAAATGGTCTGAAACCCATCTGAAACACGCCCGAGGCCCTCGGGACCCTGTCAAAACATACCAACAAGTCTTAAATACAATACGGACCTACATGAGGCCCCAAACACAAAATAATATCAAAACTACAAATCGCACCTTAATTCTAGCTTAATAAACTAATTCAAAATTTTGAATTCCAAACTTACATCGAACACATCTAAACAACTCTGATGTAATGACCCGGCCTTTTATTTTGAGTATTATAGCCATGTTTCCCCTATTTGATGTTTTATATTTGTGTATTTTTGGTTATGTGACACCCCGTGGTTGATTGGTATGGTTTAGAGAGAGTATTGGATTGAATCAAGACACTTAGTCCCTTGGTTGGAGACTTAAGTTTTTAGACTTGAACGGAGTTTGACTTTTGTGTAAACGACCCCTGAATTGTATTTTGATGGTTTCAATAGATTTCTATGGTAATTTAGGACTTAGTCGTAAGTCTGTATTTGAATTTGGAGGTTCCTAGATCGATTTGGTTCTATTTGATAAAAGTTGGAAAGTTAAACGTTTGGAAGATTCATAGGTTTGACCCAGAGTGGAATTTGATGGTATTGGGTTTGAATTGTGGTTTTGGGAGTTACAATAGGTCCGTTGTATAATTTGGGACATGCATGCAAAATTTGACCTCATTCCGAGTTGTTTAGGCATGTGTGAATTTAGAAACTTGAATTAGTTCCTTAGGCTTAAATTGAGGTGCTATTCATGGTTTTAATATGTTTTGTGTGATTTGACGCCTCGAGTAGCTCCATATTTTATTTTGAGATTGGTTTGTCTGGTTGACGGGGTACATGGTTCCTCGGGCGTGTTTCAGATTGATTTCAGATCATTTTGAGTTATGTTGGCATTTCTGAAGACATCTCAGCCTTGTGCTTTCTTATCTGCAGAACTTTAGCCGCGGATGCAATTTCTTAGATGTGGGATAGGAGAAGCGATCTAGGCTGGAGACTAGGGAAAATCAGCAGATGTATAATTTTGAGCGCAAATGCAGATGAGGGACCGCAAAAGCGGGAGATCACGATTTAAGTGAAGACTGTATATGCGGGTCTTGGACCGCAGAAGCGGAGCAACATATGAGGCAGATTGTTTGTAAATGCGGAAATGCTGGGCAGATTCATATTTCGAAGGGTTTTGGTTATTTCTCATTTTTGGAGTTGTGGAGCTCGGTTGGAGTTGATTTTTGGAGGACTTTTCATCAAAATTGAAGGGGTAAATAATCCGTACTTGATTTAGGTATCAGTAGATTATTACACCTAATTTATGAGAATTAAAGGTGGAATTTGGGGGTTTTGGGCTGTGATTTTGAAGATTAAAAATTGATGATTTGAGGGTCGATTTGAGGTCAGAATTGGATGAAACACATATTTGAACTCGTGTCGGAATTGGTATTCAGGATTTGTGAGTTTGGTCGAGTTCCAGGGTATGGGCCCAGAGTTGCTTCTTTGGGTTGACTTTGCATAATTGATTCAAGATCATAGCTTTATTGTTTTGAGTTGTTTCCTAAGGCTTCTATTGATGATATTAAGTTATTTTGGCTATATTCGAGTCGTCCGGAGGTTGATTCATGCGGGAAGAGGTTCTTAAAGTATTAATTTATCTTGCTTGAGATAAATATTTTACCTAAACTTGGTTGAGGCACTAGTTGCCGGATTTATTTGTGGTAGCTATGTGCTATGGGTGGTGCTCATGTGTGGGGTTGAGCCCATGTGAGTCGATCAGGGTATTATTCATGCTAAGGGTAGTGATTAGGTTGTGATATGCCTTGAATTGATTTTTAAGCTTCATGATGAGATGTTTCTTGTATTTGTACCCTTTATGTGAACTATTTGAACCATGTTTGAGGTTACACAGAGGTTAATCACCCGAATGAGCTTGATAATTTCTTTTTTGGAAATGTAATTGCCATATTTGAGTTGTAAAAGCACATTTTGCACTTATATACACTTTAGCATGTGTCACGACTCAAAATACTAACTCAGGTTGTGATGGCGCCCAACACCGAGGTTAGGCAAGCCCACACTTAAATTACTAAGGATTCCTCCCATGCTTGGTTAAACATCCCAATACATGCCAAGTTTTAAAGTTCAAAACATTAATTGAAAAAAAAATAGTATTTCTACCAAAAGAAGTCAAAAAGAGGAATGAGCCAATATATACATATACAGACCCGCAAAAAAACCAAAATAACAACTACGTGTGTGCCAGGAACTAGTGCCACAAGTCCTACGGGCATACTAACAGAATATACAAAACATAATATACAATCCCACTGTCTGAAAGAAATAGAAGGGAAATAAGCAAAAGAAAACTCCATGGTGCTGCTGAGGATCGCCAGGAGAAGCAGCTCACCATGAAGTCGGGTCCAACTAATATCAGAGTCGAGCTCCAGTCTGATAACCAGATGCACCAGCCTCAGAACCTGTACAATTAAGTATAGAAGTGCAGAATGAGTACATAAACAAATATGTACCCAGTGAGTATCCCGCCTAACCTCGAAGAGTTAGTGACGAGGCTTAGACATGATACTTACTAGGGTCAATATTTCTAAATAACATGATTTAATAGGAACTAGGCAGGCATAACAGTCGTAGAAATCACAAAGATATAAATTATCAAGTATAGTTGTATTTACCTTTGCATGTCAAATTTCACTAGCACATAATGTACTAAATTCCCTTAATAACATGAGCCAGTTTATACAATTACAACAAATTCTCATTAAATCATACAACACATAATAGGCCGGAAGCGTACGGCCGAAACGTCGCAAAATAAATGTGCACTACCGAGGGTCGAACGGCTCGAACAATAGATGCATCTATTACCCCGCTCGCGAATCGAACATGCGACGTGGTTGACATAATAGTAGGGCTATTCTGCTCACGAATCATACATGTGACGCAGTGCCGTATACATACATAAAATTATCAATTTTTAAGGAATTAATAGAGATTATTGTTTAAGGCAAAAACTTAAGCAATATATCATGGAACACAACTTTCTAATATTCTCATGCCAAATCAAGGATAATAAGCAACTCAAAATACGTTTAGGAATACATGTAAGGCACATATAAGCATGCTCGTGAGTCCTAGAACTACCCAACATAACATAGTAGTAGCTACACACTGACTCTCGTCACTTCGTGCGTGCGTAGCCCCTGCAAATAAGGACATGCAATTATTTATAATCACCTATGGGGACAATTCCCTCTTACAAGGTTAGAAAGGAGACTCACCTCGTGTCGAATCTACTCCCCGGACAAAAAATGCGCCCGAAACTCCGAACTCTACACCTGAGGACTCGAAACTAGCCAAATGTTATACAAATTCATCAATTTATGCTCAAAGTATGGAAATCCTCCTCCTACTAAGTCAAATTCTCCATTCTTGAAGAAATCCTAAAATCCAAACCCGGGCATGCATGCTCGGATTCCAAAAATTTTCGAAGGAAACACTCACCCATAGCCTAAGGATCATTAATATACGATTTTTGAATGATTTCATAGCCAATTCACAGGTAATTTTCTAAATTCTCGTAGGCCCTAGGTTACTACCCAAATTCCTAAATTTTCACTAATTAAGTAGTTAAATTCCACTAAGAATGCATGCATTAACTAACTCTAGAATAGAATCTACTTACCTTTCAGTGGTTGAGTCGTTGAGCCCTTTTCCCAAGCTCTCAAGGTGTTCTAATGGAGGAAGAAGTGAAGAAACAATGAAAAGAATACCGTATTTAAGAAACACACTGTCTAACAGTGTTTTCGCACTGTGGCTCGAGGACCGCACCTGCGGTCTCGCACCTGCGAGCAAAGGCTCGCACCTGCGAAAATGGACGAGGAAGCCTGGGTCCGCACCTGCGGAGTGGAGACCGCACCTGCGGCTCTACTCCTGCGGAACTTTGTCCGCACCTGCGTGAAATGGTCTGCCCGTTAGGGGTCGCACCTGCGAGGCTGGGACCGCAGTCCTGCACCTGGGACTGAGCAACCGCACCTGCGGTCAACACCAGAACAGGTGCACCAGAAGCTATTTCAGCTGGTTTAGGACCTCGTGTGGTGTCCGGGAGGCACCTGGGCCTGCCCGAGCCCCCATCCAAATATACCAACAAGTCCCAAATCATAACACGGACTCGCTCGAGCCTTCGGAAAACCCAAAACAACGCTAAAACTCAAAATCACACCTCAAAACCCCTAGAACCAAACTTAGGAACTTTAAGTTTTCATGACTTTGCTAACAACGTGCCGAACTGACCTATACTACTGGGAATGACACCAAATTTTGCAGGCAAGTCATAAATGACATAACAGAACTATTCTCAGTCTCGGAATTTTCTTCAGGCCTCGATATAAAAAAAACACGTCCCAAACCACAATAGGAACTTAAAGAACTTCTTATTTCAATATTGGGCGTCGAAACGCTCCCGAGTCATCAGAAACCCATTCCGAACATACACCCAGGTCCGAAATCATCATACGAAGCTACCAAAATCGTCGGAACTCGATTCCGGGGTCGTTTACCCAAAATGTTGACCGAAGTCAAACTTGGCCTTAGAGGCCAGCCTTAAGGAGCGAAGTGTTCCTATAGCACTCTAAACATTTCTGAATGCCGGGCCAGCCGCCCCCGCAAGTCATAATTCACAATAAGCCGCTATGGGAAGTTTCATTTAGTGAAATGAGGTCCGATAACACAAAATGACCGGTCGGGTCATTACATTCTCCACCTCTTAAACAAATGTTCATCCTCGAACAGGTCTAGGATCATACCTGAAGTGATGAATAAGTGTGGATATCTACTTTGCATGTCTTCCTCGGACTCTCAGGTCGCCCCCCAACTGGTTGGCCCTTCTACTGGACCTTTACGGAAGAAACTCTCTTGGACCTCAACTTGCGGTCCTGTCTATCAATAATAGCAACTTGCTCCTCCTCGTAGCCCAACCTCTCATCCAACTGAATAGTGCTGAAATCAACCACGTGAGAGATATCGGCGTGTTACCTCCGGAGCATGGATACATGAAAAACTGGATGAACTCCTGATAAACTGGGAGGCAAGGCCAGCTCATAAGCAACCTCCCCAACTTGCCTCAACACCTCGAAGGGACCTATAAACCTTGGACTTAGCTTGCCCTTCTTCCCAAACCTCATAATACCGTTCATAGGCGAGACTTTCAACAGGACCCTATCTCCCTCCATAAATGATACATCACGCACCCTCTGATCCGCGTAACTCTTCTGTCTGGACGGTTCTGTGCGGAGCCTCTCCTGAATCAACTTCAATTTCTCCAAAGCATCCCTCACCAGGTCGGTGCCATATAACTTAGCCTCGTCAGGTTCAAACCACCCGATAGGAGAACGACATCTCCGACCATACAAAACCTCAAATGGTGCCATCTCAATGTTGTACTGATAACTATTATTAGCAAACTCGGCCAAAGGCAAGAACTGGTCCCACTAACCTCCGAAGTCAATCACAAATGCACTGAGCATGTCCTCCAATATTTGAACTGTACGCTCCAACTGACCATCAGTCTGAGGGTGAAATGTTGTGCTGAGGTCTATCTGGGTACCCATCTCACTATGCAATTATCTCCAGAAGTGCGAGGTGAACTGAGGACCTTGATCTGATATAATGCACACCGGCACACCATGCAACCGGACTATCTCCTGAATGTAGATCTGGGCCAAACTCTCGGAAGTATAAGTAGTAGCTACTGGAATGAAATGCGCCAATTTGGTCAATCTGTTCACAATGACCCAAACCGCGTCAACCTTCCGCAAGGTCCGAGGCAACCCAACCACGAACTCCATAGTGATGCGCTCCCATTTCCACTCAAGAATGGGCATCTGCTGAAGTAGGCCTCCTGGCCTCTGGTGCTCATACTTAACTTGCTGGCAATTAAGACACCTAGCCACATACTCCACAATGTCCTTCTTCATTCGCCTCCACTAGTAATGTTTCTTCAAATCACGACACATCTTCGTAGCACCAGGATGAACAGAATAGCGAGAACTGTGTGCCTCCTCTAGAATCCTCTCCCTCAGGTCATCAACCTTAGGAACACATAAGCGGCCCTGAAGTCTAAGACCATTATCCCCACCAATAATAACCTCCTTGGCCCTACCCTGAACCACTGTCTCTCGTAGCTCAGCCAAACACAGATCATCATATTGTCGAGCATTAATCTCCTCCAATAACGAAGTCTGAGAAACCACATGTGCAAGAACTCGAGGAGGCTCAGAAAGGTCTAATCTCACCAGGCGATTGGCCAAGAATTGAATGTCCAAGGCTAGAGGTCTCTCCTCTGCTGCAATATAAGCCAAGCTACCCATACTCTTTGTCTTCCTGCTCAAAGCACCTGCTAGCACATTTGCCTTGCCCGGGTAATAAAGAATGGTGATATCATAATCCTTCAACAAATCAAGCCATCTGTGCTGCCTCAAATTAAGATCTTTCTACTTGAACAAGTGCTGCAAGCTACGGTGGTCTGTATAAACCTCACAGGACACTCCATACAAGTAGTGCCTCCAAATCTTAAGAGCATGAACAATCGCTGCCAACTCCAAATCGTGCACAGGATAATTCTTCTCATGAACCTTCAGATGGCGCGAATCATAAGAAATAACTCTCCCCTCCTGCATCAATACACACCCCAAGAAAACGCGTGAAGCGTCGCAATATACTGTATACATCCCAGAACCGGAAGGCAATACTAGAACTGGTGTTGAGGTCAATGTTGTCTTGAGCTTCTGAAAGCTCGCCTCACACTCGTCAGACCATTGAAACGGGGAATTCTTATGAGTCAATGGGGATGCAATAGAATAGAACCCCTCCACAAATCGGCGATAATAGCCTGCTAGGCCCAAAAAGCTCCTGATCTCTATAGCTGAAGTAGAACGCGACCAACTCTGAACTGCCTCGATGTTCTGAGGATCAACCTTGATACCCTCTCCAGATACCACATGCCCCAAGAATGCCACAAAATCCAACCATAACTCACACTTGGAGAACTTAGCATATAGCTTCTATTCTCGTAAAGTGTGGAGTACAACTCTCAAATGCTGCTCATGCTCCTCCAGGATACGTGAGTAAATCAAAATGTCATCAATGAAGACAATGACAAAGGAATCAATATACGGCCTGAACAACCTATTCATCAAGTCCCTGAATGTTGCTGGGGCATTAGTCAAGACAAAGGACATCACCAGGAACTCATAATGGCCATATCTCGTACGAAATACAGTCTTCGGAACATCTGAAGCCCGAATCCTCAACTGATGATACCCCAATCTCAAATAAATCTTCGAAAACACACGAGCACCCTGCAACTGGTCAAACAAATCATCGATGTGCGGCAAAGGATACTTGTTCTTAATGGTAACCTTGTTCAACTGGCGGTAATCAATACACATCCGCATGGACCCATCCTTTTTCTTCACGAATAGAATTGGATCACCCCACGGCGATACACTCGACCTGATGAACCCCTTAGCTAACAACTCCACAAGCTGCTCCTTCAACTCCTTCAACTCTTTTGGAGCCATATGGTACGGAGGAATAGATATAGGTTGGGTGCTTGGAGCTAAATCAATGCAAAAATCAATATCACGATTCGGAGGTATGCCCGGAAGGTCCGAAGGAAATGCATCAGCAAACTCTCGAACAACTGACACTGAATCAATCGTCGGAGACTCGGCGGTGGTGTCCCGCACATAGGCGAGGTAGTCCAGACAACCCTTCTCGACCATGTGTTGAGCCTTCAGGAATTAAATAACCCGGATGGCTGCACTAACTGAGGAACCTCTCCACTCTAGCCTAGGTGACTCTGGCATGGCTAAAGTAACTGTCTTGGAATGGAAATCTAGCACGGCATGATAAGAAGATAGACAATCCATGCCTAAAATAATCTCGAAATCAACCATGTCGAGCAATAAGAGATCTGCTCGAGTCTCGTACCCACTAAATGAAATCTCACAGGACCAACAAATCTGGTCTACAACCACAGAATCGCCCACGGGAGTGGACACATAAATAAGAGAACCCAAGCACTCACGAGGGACATCCAGAAAATGAGCAAATAAGACCGAAACATAGGAATAAGTGGATCCTGGATCAAATAACATCAATGCCTCCCTACCACATACTGTAATAATACCTGTGATCACAGCGTCTGAGGCCACTGCATCTAATCTGGCCGGGATAGCATAGAATCTACTTGGAGAACCAGAACATTGACCTCCGCTGGAATGAATAGGGGCTGACAGAGCTCCCCCTACCTGGCCTCTACCTCTGGGACGACCCCTACTAGTCTGCCCTCCACCTCTAGGTGGACGAACCGCCGGTGCTGAAAGTGTAGGCTGATAGCTCTGCTGAACAGCCTTGCCCCGAAGCCTGGGACAAGTCCTCCTCATATGTCCTGGCTCCCCACACTTATAACATCTAGCTGGTGGCATGGCATGTTGCCCTGAAGAAGGAACCTAGACAGTAAGGGGACAGTGAGAACTCTCCGACATGGCATTGAAGTAAGTAATAGAAGACCCTTGATGACCGGAATACCCGCCTGAGGAACCCTGAATGGCTGGTGGGTGGTAGGAACTCTCTGGCATGGCGCTGAAATAGGGCCTCACTAGAGCACCACGGGGAGGTAGTAGAGGAGCTATATGGAGGCCTGATAGGCTGGCCTCTACCGAACTGACCTCTACCCCTGGCTGAGGCACCTCTGAAATCTCCTGAAAATCTAGGCCTCTTATCCTGCTGACCTTCTTCCTCTCGAACGATAACCCTCAATCTGGCGATCTATCTCGACCACAAACTGATAGGGAGTCCCCATCTCCACCTCTCGGGCCATGTTGTCCCTAATAATTTAGTGTATCCCAGCTACAGATCTCCACACTCTCTTAGTATCAGTAGGAAGTATCATAAGGGCATGACGAGACAACTCAAAAAACCTGGCCTCGTAGTTTGTCACTGACATCTGTCCCTGCTCCAGTTGCTCAAACTGATATTGCAGCTCTTCCCTCTCGGAGGGTGGAATATACTTGTCCAGGAACAGCTGAGTGAACTGCTCCCAAGTTATGGAAGGGGAACCTGCAGGTCTACCCAGGATATTGGACCGCCACCATCTGCGGGCCTTGCCCTCAAGCTGAAAAGTAGTGAAGTCCACTCCATGGGACTCCAGTATCCCCATGTTATGCAGTCTGTCCCTGCATCTATCAATAAATTCATGTTCATCCTCGCCTTTCTCACCCCAAAGATAGGAGGGTGCAATCGGGTCCATCTATCCAGTAACTTCTGCGGATCACCGTCCGCAGCTGGTCGTAACTCAGGTGCTGCTGCTACTGGCTGGGCTCCACCCGCGGGCAGTGTACCTGGGGTATGATGTAATGATGATGCCTGACCTGCAGCCTTGGCGGTAGGAGTCTGGGCCCACCCTCCTGCCTGAGATGTGACCGAATCTGCCGGAAATAAATCGGCCTGGGAAATAGTGTCCATGAACCGCATCATACGGCCTATGATATCCTGGAATCCTGGCGCCGTCATAAAGTCCACTGGAGCAAGACCTGCTGGGGGCACCTCACCCTGCTCCTCTATAGTAAGGTCCTCTGGTGGTGGTATGACTGGAATAGCTCGGGGATGCCCTCGTCCCCTACCTCGGCCGGTGCCCTCCCCCGTCCTCTGCCACGGCCTCGAACAACAGGGGTAACGGCCCCTCCTAGGTCTGGAACATCGGATGCACGCGTCCTTACCATCTGTAAAAGAATAGAAGAATGAAATTTAGTAAACCATTGACTGCACGATAGAATAAAAATAAGGAGAGATTTTCCTGACACCCTATAGCCTCCCGAAGATAAGTACAGACGTCTCCATACTGATCCGCAAGACTCTACTAGATTTGCCGGTGAATTGAAAGACCTACGTGAACCTAGTGCTCTGATACCATGTTGTCACAACCCAAAATACTAACTCAGGTTGTGATGACGCCCAACATCGGGGTTAGGCAAGCCCACACTTAAATTACTAAGGATTCCTCCCATGCTTGGTTAAACATCCCAATACGTGCCAAGTTTTAAAGTTCAAAACATTAATTGTATAGAAAGCCATTTCTACCAAAAGCAGTCAAAAAGAGGAATGAGCCAATATATACATATACATACCCACAAAAAATCCAAAATAACAACTACGTGTGTGCCAGGAACTAGTGTCACAAGTCCTACGGGCATACTAACAGAATATACAAAACATAATATACAATCCCACTTTCTGAAAGAAATAGACGGGAAATAAGCAAAAAAAACTCCATGGTGCTGCTGAGGATCGTCAGGAGAAGAAGCTCACCGTGAAGTCGGGTCCAACTAAGATCAGAATCAAGCTTCGGTCTGATAATCAGATGCACCAGCCTTAGAACCTGTACAATTAAGTACAGAAGTGCAGCAAGAGTACATAAACAAATATGTACCCAGTGAGAATCTCGCCTAACCTCGAAGAGGTAGTGATGCGAGGTAGACGTGATACTTAATAGGGTAAACATTTGTAAATAACATGATTTAATAGGAACTAGGCAGGCATAACAGTCGTAGAAATCACAAAGATATAAATTATCAAGTATAGTTCTATTTACCTTTGTATGTCAAATTTCACTAGCACAGAATTCACTAAATTCCTTTATTAACATGAACCAGTTTATACAATTACAACAAATTCCCAGCAAATCATACATCACATAATAGGCCAGAAGCGTACAACTGAAACGTCGCGAAAATAAATGTGCACTGCCGAGGGTCGAACGGCTCGAACCATAGATGCATCTATTACCCCGCTCGCGATCGAAAGTGCGACACGGTTGACATAATAGTAGGGATATTCCCTCATGAATCATACATGTGATGCAGGGTCGTATACATACATTAAGGAATTAACAGAGATTATTCTTTAAGGAAAGAACTTAAGAAATATATCATGGAACACAACTTCCTAATATTCTCATACCAAATCAAGGATAATAAGCAACTGAAAATACGTTTAGGAATACATGTAAGGCACATATAAGCATGCTCGTGAGTCCTAGAACTACACAACATAACATAGTAGTAGCTACGAACAGACTCTCGTCACTTCGTTCATGCGTAGCCCCCGCAAATAAGGACATGCAATTATTTATAATCACCTATGGGGACAATTCCCTCTTACAAAGTTAGAAAGGAGACTCACCTCGTGTCGAATCTACTCCCCGTACCAAGAATGCACCCGAAACTCCGAACTCTACACTCGAGGACTCGAAACTAGCCAAATGTTATACAAATTCATCAATTTATTCTCAAAGTATGGAAATCCCCCTACTACTAAGTCAAATTCGCCATTCTTGAAGAAATCCTAAAATCCAACCCCGGGCCTGCACGCTCGGATTCAAACAAATTTCGAAGGAAACACTCACCATAGCCTAAGGATCATTAATATACGATTGTTGAATGATTTCATAGCCAATTCACGGGTAATTTTCTAAATTCTCGAAGGCCCTAGGTTACTACCCTTATTCCTAAATTTTCACTGATTAAGTAGTTAAATTCCACCAAGAATGCATGCATTAACTAACTCTAAGATAGAATCTACTTACCTTTCAGTGGTTGAGTCGTTGAGCCCTTTTCCCAAGCTCTCAAGGTGTTCTAATGGAGGAAGAAGTGAAGAAATAATGAAGAATCCTGTATTTAAGAAACACACTATCTGACAGTGTTTCCGCACTGTAGCTCGAGGACCGCACATGCGGTCTCGCACCTGCGAGCAAAGGCTCGCACTTGCGGAAATGAACAAGGAAGCCTGAGCCCGCAGCTGCAGAGTGGAGACCGCACCTGCGGCTCCGCTCCTGCGAAACATTGTCCACACCTGCGAGAAATGGCCTGCCCGCTGGGGGTCGCACCTGCGACTGGGCAACCGCACCTGCGTTCAACACCATAACAGGTGCACCAGCAGCTATTTCAGCTGGTTTTTGGCCTCGTGTGGTGTCCGGGAGGCATCTGGGCACACCCGAGCCCCCATTCAAATATACCAACAAGTCCCAAATCATAACACGGACTCTCTCGAGCCTTCGAAACACCCAAAACAATGCTAAAACTCAAAATCACACCTCAAAACCCTAGAACCAAACTTAGGAACTTTAAGTTTTCTTGACTTTGCTGACAACGCGTCGAACCAACCTATACTACTTGGAATGACACAAAATTTTGCAGGCAAGTCATAAATGACATAACGGAACTATTCCCAGTCTTGGAATTCCATTCGGACCTCGATAACACAAAAACACGTCCCAAACCACAATAGGAACGTAAGGAACTTCTTATTTCAATATTGGGCGCCGAAACGCTCCCGGTTAATCAGAAACCCATTCGGAACATACGCCCAGGTCCGAAATCGTCATACAAAGCTACCAGAATTGTCGAAACTCGATTCCGGGGTCGTTTACCCAAAATGTTGACCGAAGTCAAACTTGGCCTTAAAGGCCAACCTTAAGGAACCAAGTGTTCCTATAGCACTCTAAACACTTCCGAATCTCGGACCACCCGCCCCCTAAAGTCATGAATCACAATAAGCCACTATGGGAAGTTTCATTTAGGGAAACATGGTCCGATAATGCAAAATGACCGATCGGGTCGTTACAGCATGTCACTTATACCAGTCTAAGAGGATGAAATTAGATATTCATTGATCATATATATATAACCTTTTACATATTCCTTCTATTTGTTAGGGATTGGACTAGTAGCACATAACCGCTGTGCGAATTATGCTTATTGGCACATGAACATGTCATGTGGATTGTGATTATTAGCACATGAACACACTGTGTGGATTGTGATTAATGGAACATGTATTAGCCGTACGAATTATGATTATTAGCATGTGAATACTCCATGCGGGTTGTGATTATTAGCACGTGAATACGTTGTGCAACTAATATTATGGCACGTGACTATATCGTGCAGCGTGTGGATAAGGTTCTATCCCCCTAGAGTCACCTATCATGTTTCTCTCTTGATTGTGTACATGTGGTATGAGGAAAGATGATCAGTGGTTTGGTTCGGTTATCGTATTTTTGAGGATTCGTGGTTTTCCTCTTTGCTTGCAATTTCCTTGGTTGTTTATCACTTATATTTGCATATCTTCCTTATATGTCGGATTGTTGACTGAGCAGATTATGTTCCTTTGTGGCAGAATTAAGTGGTACAAAGGAATCAAGATTCAAGCGCAAGAGAAACTGGAAAAATAACGGAAAGGGTAAGGAGACCAGAGAAGGATCCTCAGAGAAAATAAACAAACCAAATTCCAAGAAAGGAAAACGGTTCTACAAGAAGAAAGACAACAGTAGGATGAAGTGCTATAATTGCCAAGTTCCTAGGGCATTTTGCTCGTGAGTGCACTGAGTCGAAAAAGGTAGCATTTCAAAATGCATCTCTTAGTGTTATATATGTTTCTAGCATTGTTTTACTAACTGAATCTTATCATGTATGGATTTTAGACTCAGGGTCCACCGACCATGTGATCCGTGATAGAGAAGTGTTCATAGAGTTTCGTCAAGTTTCACCTGGATCAAAGCATGTATATGTGGGAAATAATGCAAAGCTTAAAGTCAAAGGGATAGGCACTTGCAGAATGGACATGTGTGGTGGCCAATATTTTATGGTGCATGACGTCCTATATGTTACAGAGATTCAATGAAAACTTAGTCTCTGTGTCTGTTATTCTATATTTAGATTTCAATTTGAACTTTAGTCGAAATGGTCTTAGAATTACTCAAGACAATGTTTTTTATGGTTTTGGACATCGTTATGATGATTTTATTGTGTTGGATTGTAATCCTTCTAGGTATAACTATTATGTTGATCATTGTGTTATGGCATGTTATTCTAGTAACAATGATGTTGATGTTATTACATGGCATGCAAGATTAGGGCAGAATCGAAAGAATAGATTGGCTAAGGAAGGACAATTGGGTTCTTTCTCTAAAATTGAAATGCCAACTTGTGAAAATTGTCTTGCCAAAAATATTACATGTAAACCATTTGGAAAGACTAAGAGAGATGATTTTCCATTACAATTAATTCATTCTGATATTTGTGGTCCAATGAATGTGAGGGCTAGGTCCGGTGCTTTATATTTTATTACGTTCATTGATGATTTCACACGCTTTGGTTATGTCTAGTTGATTTCTCATAATCTGAAGCACTTGAATGCTTTAAGAGATATTTGACTGAAGTTAAGAAATCAATTAGACAAAAGGATTAAGACCCTAAGAATCGATAGAGGGCGTGAATATCTTTCAAAATAATTTGAAGAATTGTGCAATGAAAAGGGAACCACCAGACAGTTAACTATTCTGTGCACACCTCAACAAAATGTTGTAGCAGAAAGGAGGAATGGAACACTACTGGACATGATAAGGTCCATGATGGCGCAGGCAAATTTACCTATTTCCTTTTGGGGAGATGCGTTATTCATTGCAACTTACATATTGAACAAAGTACCTTATAAATCAATTTCTTCCACTCCTTATGAGCTATGGACTGGTCATAAACCAAACTTAAAGGATTTACGACCTTGGGGTTATGCTGCATATGTAAAAGATTCTTTTAGAAAGTTTGGTAAATTAGGTCCAAAAGGCAAGAAATGTATCTTTATAAGATATTCAAAATACTCCAAAGGGTATGTGTGCATTAGTGAATTAGAGGATGGAAGTATTACTGAGATTGAATCATGATATGATACATTTCTCAAAAATTATTTTCCAAAGAAGGGCGAGGTAAATAATGGAGAGCCTCTTTATGAAATGTTGAAATCAGACAGTCAGCAAGTGTCTTCTGACATAGTTGATAATCAAATTGATCAAGATCTTATTCTTGATCCGAGTGGGAGTGGAAACTCTCAATCCCAAAATCCTTCTGACGAACCTAAATTTCAACTACGAAAGAATGCCAGGAAACATATACCCAAACGTACTTATGAAATTGAAGATTATGTTTTCTTGGTATCTCCCACAGAAATGGATGAGCCAATATTTGTGACTAAGGCTTTATCGAGCCCTCGAAAAGATGAGTGGATGAAAATAATGAAAGAAGAATTAGAGTCCTTGAAAACAAACAAAATCTGGGATCTATTTGACCTACTGCCTGGGCATAGAGCCATTGGGAAAAAATGGATTCTCAAATTTAAATGCAAAGCAGATGGGTCAATAGAAAGATACAAGGCACGATTGGTGGGAAAAGGTTTTACTCAAGAAGGCGGAATAGATTACGAGGAAACATTTTCACCAGTCATGAAGTTTACCTCAATTTGCTTACTTTTGGCTATTGTTGCACATTTGGATTTGGAATTACACCAAATGGACATGAAGACAGCTTTTTTCAATGGGGAAATAAACGAAGAAATCTACATGGAACAACCTGTAGGCTTCATCATAAAAGTCCAAGAAAAGAAGGTCTATAAATTGAAAAGATCTATTTATGGCCTGAAGCAATCTTCAAGGCAATGGTATTTGAGATTTCACAAGGAGGTGATCTCATATGATTTCACCATGATCAATGAAGACCATTGCATTTATGTGAAGAAGTCCAATGGGATGTTTGTAATTCTTTCTCTTTATGTGGACGATATTTTATTGGTCAGAAACAATTTGGAGTATTTGAAAACTATCAAGTCATGGTTTTCAAAGTCATTTGACATGAAAGATATGGGCGAGGAATACTATATCCTTGGAGTTAGAATTCAAAGAGACCGTTCCAAAAAGTTATTGAGTCTATCTCAAGAAACTTATACAAAGAAAACTTTAGAGAGTTTTCGCATGAATAGTTGCAAATCCATGGATACTCCTATAGCGAGAGGTGAAACTTTAAACCTTGAAATGTGTCCCAAGACTGAAAATTAAAAGGAAGACATGTCTCGAGTTCCATATTCAAGTTCTTTCGGGAGCTTGATGTACGCTATGATGAGTACTCGCCCAGACATTTGTTATGACGTAGGTCTGGTTAGCAGGTATCAATCCAATCCTGGAAGAGATCATTGGAAAGCTGTGAAGAGAATTTTCAGATACTTGAAGGAAACTGCAGATTATTCAGTATGTTATAGTGAAAATGATTTATACTTAAGAGGATATACAGATGTTGATTGGGCTGGTGACTAGAATAATAAAAAATCAACATCCGGTTATGCCTTCTTACTTATTGGTGGTGATATCTCATGGAAAAGTATGAAATAAACCTGTACAGCCCTTTCAACGATGGAAGCTGAGTTCGTGGCGTGTGCGTCTACAGTACAAGAAGCTGTTTGGTTGAAGAGATTCTTTGAGCATTTGGATATTACAAAGAACTCTCAGGATCCCATGACTCTATATTGTGATAGTCAAGCGACTATTGCATATACAAAAGATCCTAAGTATCACAGAAAGACCAAGCACATTGACATCAAGTATAACTTTGTGAGGGACATGGTAGCAAGTGGAGAGATAAATTTACAATACATTCCTACACGAAGCGTGATAGCTGATCCTTTTACAAAGGCGATATCTAGAGACCTGTTTGAGAAAAATGTTATGGCTCTATGTTTGCAAAAGATATGAACATATTTATGTATTATAAAATGACTTTTAGTATTATAATATGCTCATCAAAATTTGACTCTTGAATTTATTCTTATAACTCGTATGCATGTGATGAATGTTTTGTTGATAAAGTGTGTCTAACAAGACGCGAGATTGGCTCTCTCACACGAGCAATCGCCTCTTACGTTAAGAATCGTGAAGAGATGAGACATTATAGAACCTTGAATAATGTGAGGTTATATTTACTTGTAGAGGTCGGTCTTGACAACTAATAAGACATATAGTGAAATAATTGGATTATGACTTGTTTTGTAAGCGAGATGCAAGTTTCTCTAAGAAGGTGGTTTGAGGATTATTGAAGTGATAAAATCGAGTTAGACATTTTGAGGTGTCTAGACCAAGATCTGTACGGTGTTGAATGATTAAAAGAATAAGACACACGCGCCAATATAAGGTGAGAACACTGTAACATGTGTTTCATAACACGTGTGATATCAACCATGGGATAATGGAAGAATGAATCTCTGCTTCTTCATTGTGTGAGATCCCAAAGAAGTTAGAGTAACTTTTATTGAAATACCCTTTGACCTTTCACTGTCTCTTGAAGAGCCAATCTGTGTTGCTACTTTAGCATGTCACTAATAACCATGAGTGATCCGGCAATGCAGTGCATTTCTAGAAAAGTAGTTGATTTGGAATGGAAAGATTTGAGTAGAAAAGGAAGACGACTGATCACACTCAACTATGTCTAATAAAAGACTAAACGGGCGTTGCAAATATAATCCGAGGTATTATGCCCAGAGTCGATCCCACAGGGAATTTACGTATCAATCAAGTCTTTAGAATACGCAACTTTTACTCAATCAATTCTCTCAAGACTTTTTTAGTATAAATTGGTGATGTTTTACTAATTCTATTGACAATAATAATAACTAGCAATTACTAACAATGTGTTGTAAACAATTATGATAAAGGTCTAAGGCTATGTTTTTCCCCGTTGGTGAACTTCCTTCTCGGATAATTCATATAGCTTGATTAGTTGTCTCTATCAATCATGAACACTCTATCTAACATAAATCTCTCTCAAGTAATTACGATAATTTACTAGACGCACTCTCTCAAGTTACGCTAGCTAGATTGCATTACAATTCACTTTAGATTGCACCCGAGGTATCGTTATCTCTAATCCAACCTCTAAACCCTCGGTTATGACTTTCGTCTATACTCCGGGAGTGATGTTGTTCAAACAACTACCTAAATATGCACTCTCTCTCAAGTAGATACATAATAAATAGGAACAGCTAATTGAGGGCCCTTCAATCAACTACAACAAGAACGTAGTTGAACAAATAGAGATTAATCAACCAATCAAAACTATATTAATATCACAATAAGTTTATCCCCCAACGGGTTCTACCAAAACCGTGGATTAAGAAACTTAGCTACTCATATTCATAAGAATCAATTCTAAAATAATTTGCATAATTGAACTACAAAATAATAAGTAAAATCTATGAAAATCAATGGCTGCTTCACTGAATAGTAATCCACAGGTTTTTCTTCACTTCAATGTCTTCCTTCCTCTTTCGAATCCCCTTCAAGTTGTGTTTTGGGGTCTATTTATATGTTTAGTACAAACCTTAAACATGTAGGAGACTTCTATTCCAACCGGCAAACACTTAAACTCTTCAAAACTCGGAATTGGCTGGACATCGGGACCCCGGTGTTTGGGCTCAAACGCCCCCTTAAAGCCAGGGCAGGCCTAGCGTTTGGGCCCAAACGCCTCCCTAACGCCAGGGTCAGCCTGGCTTTAGGCGCCAAACGCCCCACTAACGCCAGGGACTGCCTGGATTTAGGGGACAAACGCCCGGCTAACGCCCGGGTGTTTCCTTTTCGACTCTTAAGCGTATTTTTGATGTATTTGCATCCATTTAGCTCGGTTTCCATCTCCAATGCACCTACACATGAAATAAACTCCACTATGAACATACAAAGTGTATTTTTATCATTAACGCACATAAAATGTAAGGCATATAACAAGTTAAACCATGAATTCTAG